>SCHK01153480.1:0-12491 GCA_004124795.1 Poropuntius huangchuchieni | reverse complement strand
TACTAAATAAAAACATTAAACAAATAAATATTTCTGTTGCATGTGTTTCATTTGTAAAAAAAAAAAAAAAAAAAAAAAAAGTCCTGATCTTTAATCAAAATGTTATAACTGGATATTCCAGTGATTAAACCCACTGCTGGAAACTCGTGCACTTCACTCTAAAATACGCTTTGCATATATTTAATTAAATCACAGACTTTTGATAATAGCAATAGCAGATTTTGATAGTAGCAATTTGATAATAGCATATCACAATTTAAGTTTATTTCAGATTTATTTTGATTATTTAGCCCTAGTGGAAAATGACACAATCAGAACCAATCAGATCTGCGTAGCCGGATTTTGGACCAATGACATATAACGGTGGGTGGAGCCAACCAGTGTGACATCTATTAAAACCAAGAAATCAACAAATGGCAATTTCCTGTGCCAGTTTAGAAAAAGAGCAAATTTTATTAAGTATTTTTGTACTCAAACCACTTTGAATAACACATATGAAGTACCTTGTTTTGCAGATTCAGAAATTTTCTCAAATTTCTGACAGCACACTTGCTGTGTGGTTTCTGCTTGAAGGACGTCCTTGTTTTTAGCTCGGGCTTTATCCAGAGCTTTATTAGCGTTCTCATAATCAACTAATGCTCTTCCTCGTCTGTACAGGAGGTCCTGTGGAAGAGATAATGCAGTTTACAAATAAAGAAAACACAATCTAAAAGCATTTTAAACTGGGTCAGGAAGCAATAACTATGCATAGTAAAATATCAATCCCCTGCAACAAACAATCAATACTGTATTAAACTGAATCTTAAGAGGTCACGGTTCCACTGTTTTGCTTTGGAAAGTCAGGTCAGAATCACTTCTGCAGCTTAATTACATTGTATCCAGGGCTACAGCAACAAATCACTGGCTAATGTAGGAAAGCCTTGTAATGACCAGCTGCCAGTTCAACATGCTGACCACACGGCTCTACCTTTGCGGCTTGCGACTCTCTGAGGTAGTACTTCAACAAGTCGGCAAGTTTCAAATCCTCATCGGCCGCCACGCGCGCTTCAATTTTCTGCACAGGAAACAGAGTTTGAAAACAACTGAAAGGAAGAGGTGAGTGACCTTACAATCCCTAACTCTCTGATTCATCAAATTCTGCCTTCTCTCACACAAACTGCTGAGGTTAGACTCACACCAAATGAACTTTTCTTAACCTTAGAGAAGAGGCAGTCACTAAATTTTTGAAAAGTAAAATACAAAGTAATTTATATAAATTTTATTATGAACAATAAAGTGAAAAGACTGAAGCCAATGTCACATATTTACTTTAATTTAATCAGTGACCTAATAAAAGTGCAGAATCTTAAATATTTTGATCACACTTTACAATATGATCTCATTTATTAACATTAGTTAAGTACAGTGGCATTCACTAAAACTAAAACAATTAAAAATAATTTTTTGGTAATTGAAATAAAGCTGAAATTAATTAATAAGAAACGTAAACTTGAGAACAAAAATATAAAAATTACAAATGTTGCCTTCGCATCTAAATCAAATAATTTTAGGATGAAGTGCTAAAATTAGTAAACCTAAAACAGAAATTTAAAAATGTAAAGCTAAATGGAAGTAATTAAAAAAAAAAAAATAAAAAAAAAATCACAATCTAAAAATAAAAGCAAATTCAAAAGTTAAATAAACACTATGTAGTATATAGAAATATATAAAAACAACAAAAATTAACTTCTGTTGTTAACTTGACCTGACAATGAATACTAATACATTTAAAATGAAATGTTGTATTTATTAATATTAATTTCACTGCACTGTAAACTGAAACAAATAATAACTGTATTTTTATTAACTAACATTAACAAAAATTGATAAAAGCTGTAAATATGTTGTTCATTGTTAGTTTAATTTTACTGTCATAATGTTTCTTAGTTTTAAATGTTTTAGTATTTTATTTTAAAAATATTTCCAAGTTTAAATTAGGGCTTTGATCACTTTATATTAAAAAGCACGTTAAAATTATGTTACAAAACCGGAAGCACTTACCCGTGTTTTCTCAAAAAGCTCTGATACTTTCAGGAAAAATCTGTTTATGAGGGAACAAAACAAAAAGCAAGTAAAAGATTTGACTCCATTCACACTGGACTGCGTTTTTGCTTTGAAAAAGGTGAGACACTGCTAGTGCAATGGGGAAAAAAACTCAAGGCCTTGAGACATGCTTTTTAAAAGTTGAACATCTTGTAACTCGACTGCTGTGTTTTCAGAATGCCATATCATTTGCAATATGCTGAAGCAGTCGTGAGACGCAAATGTAACAGTCAAATACATCTACCTATAGCATGTGTTTACATGGAAAACAGCTGAAAAGTCGTGGAGTGGAACGGAAAAAATGCATTCAAGTTTGGAGCTACATGGGAAATCATTGACTTACTTGCACAGATCTGTGGAGTCTTGGGTTCCTAAGGTGTACAGCGTGGAGGCGATTCTGTTGATATCATCCGCCGCATCTGAAACACACGTCCTGTTACATCTCTAGACGAGTCAGTGTTTTCATTGAACACACTCATTGACTCAGTGATGCAGCACTTAACAGCATTTCACAGCATTCTGCTGTTCCAGATCACGTTTCAGTGTTGTGCCAATAAGACTCACGGCACACAAGGAAAAGACAAAATGTTTGGCTCGGAACACTTGATGCAAGAAAATGATGTGAATGACCAAAATATTTTCCTGAATTCATCTGCATTAATGGAAAGTGCTGCATTAAAACCTCTAAAACATTATTCAGATCATTTTACACAATACATCGCATGTCATCAAATACTTTTCCTCAGAGTTTTAAAAAGTCAACTGAGTCACTTGACATTCACTGGCTTCCTGACAAATGACACATTTTCCTACTAAGCAGTATTACGTACCGCCTCTAAATCTCTAAATTTCCTGTTATCACTCCTATCAGAGAAAACCAACATTTCCAGGCAAATTAATGATGAACACAAACAAAACCAAACACCGCATTGAAGAAATGTCCACATTCACAAACATGACATGAGCGTACTTACAGTTCATAGGTTTGACACACTTAAATAAAGTGTGAAAATAACCTTAGACGAGGGGGTATACCTGAAATGCTATTGATAGAGGTACTACTGTCATTTAGCTTTATAACACACACTTCCTATGTCCGAAGAACTTTGACCTTGCCTTGACACTACATGGTCATGTGAGCCAGAAGCATTTACAAACGTATGACAAATTCACCCGTAAAAATAAGATATGGAAAAGAGAAACTTACTTTTGTGAGACCTGATCATTCGATCAGATTTGGCAGACGAGTCTTTGACACGGTTGTGGTACTCTAAAAGGAATGTCTTCTCGTGTTCAAAGAAATCATCAACGTCCTGTGATAAAAAAATAAACAAACAGACTGTTCAGTAAAATGCAAAAAATGAAGAGGTGAATCTCATGATGAAATAATATGATTTTAGTAGGAAACATGAGGACATGGACATGCTTTGACAAGTTTTCTGGCAGTCTTAAATGAAAACTACTTTTCAATAGTTTGGGGTCAGTAAGATTTCATTTTTTTTTTAAAGAGATTAATATGTTTATTCAGCAAGGGTGCATTAAATTGATCAAATGTGACATTAAAACATTTATAATTAAAGCATTTATAATTAAATTAAATCAGGAATCATGTTTTTTTGAGCAGCAAATCAGCATATTAGAATGATTTCTGAAGGATCATGTGACACTGAAGACTTAAGTAATGGCTGCTTGAAAATTCAGCTTTGCATCAGGAATAAATTACATTTTAAAATATATCAAAAAAGAAAACAAATGTTTTACATTGTAATAACATTTCCCAGTATTACTGTTTTACTGTGTGCTTCGATGCGTAAGTTCTTGCGACCCTAAACATTTGTACCACAGTGCATTGTGACTCTATTTTTGGTTCTGGCCATTGTGCATTCCACTACTAGTGAAGCATTCACCAGGGAGTTATAAACCATCATTCAACCTACAGCTAAACACAAAGAAGCTGGAGCCAAAGTAAATCATTTCTCAGAAAGGTGGCTGTCGTCATGGCCTCTCTCTCCACCCCCTAATTTCTAAAGCAGAGTCACATAAAACAGTCACATGACGTGGGAAGAAGGCCACAGCCCGAACTGACCTTCACTCCAGCCACAAGAACCCCATCTGCAGACTTCACCACGTTCTTGAAGAAATCCTCCAGCTTTTCCTTCTTGTTTTTCCCTCGTACACTCAGCTGTAATTACAAGTGAAAAATCCAAGGGCAAATGAACAATTAAATGCTCAAATCTTTTTTGAGCACTTGCATTTCTAGATTTGTTTTGGCTTCAAAATATTTAATTAAATATTCTTCTGGTTTGCTTTGCACAAACTCATCTGCGGTTTGCACTGATGTCAGACTCATTCATTTGTTATGAATTTGGTTTGTGTCCAAGTTTTAAAAAAAAACAATAAAAAAAAATTTAAAAAAAAAAAGAGTAAAATAATTAAAGGACATTTTAAGTAACATTTAATATTTTGAATTCACTGGGGATAAAATGAAAAATTGTATTTACTATCAAATAATATATATTCAATATATACAAGATTCAATGCCTTAAAAAACAATAAAGTAAATAATAACATGCATAATAATACATAAAAGCTATAATAACAATATTGTACTTGTACTTACAATTTTACAAGCATTTTAGAACAATAACGTCAGAGTTAAAAATGGCACGCTTACGTCTTGGTTGTACTCTAAGAAAACATGAAAGTTCAAGTCTTTGCGCAGGACGGGATGGGCAGCAACACGGCACAGGAAAACCTCGTGCATTGCCACGGTCTTCTTGAAGATGGCCAGATATTCACTGCAACACATTTTCATATTATCAGTAATGAAGTCGTGCAACTAGCAATGCACTAACAATCATAAATGAAGACGATTAACTCACGCCTCCAGTTCCTGCTTCATCTTAGTGAACTCCTCCTTGGTCATAGATCCTTCACCTTCACCCAGCTTCTGAAGTTTCTCCCGAGATGCATCGAAATCCGGTCTCGGAGGAGCAGGAGGAATCTACAGGGAAAGTATTTATGTTAGATATTTAAGTGGCATTATGACTCCCAAAACTGCCTTCAGAGGGTGCTGGTAATGAGACTCTGGGATTCGTAATATCTTCATTCACTAAATGAAAAATGCAATCGCTCACACTGCTGTGCCTAATGCAAAGTACTATAAATAATTCAGGCTTGCTTTGATGATATTGTAAACGGCAGTCAGTACCGGGACTCTTCCTTTGTTGAGTATTAATCTGAGTATCCCAAATGAAACTATATTAAACCAGATAAAAAAAAGACTTATTTTTTTACTTAAAAATAATGCAGAAAATAAGCTAAAGAAAACAGTGAACAGGACAGCAGGCCTGTGAAATATTTGTACAATATTTTATCATATTTTAAGATGTAATTTACTCCATTACTCCAGTCTTGTGTCACATGCTCCTTCAGAAATAATTCTAATATGATGCTTTTCTACTCTCTTATTATTATCAATGTAGACAACAGTTGTGCAGCTTAATATTTTAGTAAAATCTGTGATAGATTTTTCAAGATTCTAAAGAATAGGAGTTTTAAAAGAACATTAAATTTAGAAATGTTTTTCTTTTGTAAAATGATAAATGACTTTACTGTCACTTTTGATCAAACTGATGTATCCTTGCTGAATAAAAGGATTTATTTCTCATAAAATAAAATAAAAAACATCAATTTTGTCAGTTTACTCTTCTAGTTTAATAATAGTTTCAACCAATATATCCAGAATAGAAACTGCGCCAAAGATCATTTCCTTTTTTCAAGCACCTGAACTACAACAAAATGACATTTGTCATGCAACAGACCTTGTAATGAACACCAGGCCTATAAAAGGGCATTAAGCAATGATTTCAGCCTTGGCAAGAGCGACTGGAACGTTTGCTCTCAAACACACATAATAAAGTAGTGTTTAAACGAGAGTATGACCCATACAGTTCAAACAAGCATCCAGTGTAAAGCAAATTAAAGAATTACATTACTAGCATAATTGCAAACAACTGGTCTGTGATTGCGATTAACAGGCAAGCTATCTGTTACATCACTAAACTTATACTATAATATGCAAAACACTTCACGGTACTTACAATATAACCTGCGTATTCTTCATTTTCCACAAACGAGTCGTGGAGCCAGATAAATTCTTCATGCTGTCTGACCACTGAAAATTCATTCTGCTTGAAATTAGGTAGAGTGCTCTGGAAGAAAACATAAAGCATCACTTAATGAATGAATGCGGTAAGCAACATGCACATAAAGTGGATTTTGGAGACAGAGCNATAAAGCATCACTTAATGAATGAATGCGGTAAGCAACATGCGCATAAAGTAGATTTTGGAGACAGAGATGAAATTCTAAACACGCAATCCTGGGAGTTTTTATTCAGAGATATTGTGTACCTTTGTATGGACGGTGAACTTGACCTTGTCTCTCTCGCTCAGAGCGTCTGAAATGTCCACCTGTAGTGTAGCGTCGGTTTGAAGATCCACATTCACTGCCCTCGGCTATTAAAATAATTACATAAATACAGTGTAATTCAATAACATCAATAGCTCAAACAGTGAGGATCATACTGCATCAATTTTTGGATATTACACATTTATAATATATATTGTTGCATTTAAATAGAAGACATGATATGTGAGGCAGCGCACGCAGTGCCATATTCAATTTATAACAATATTTTTCTCAGGAAAGATGGAATACTTGTATTTTCTAAAATTATTTACTTATCAACAATGAAAACCTTATACAACTTTTATTCCCTTATACAAATATATGCATTCAACCTAAAATCCTAAATGCAAAAAAAAAGTTAATGTCTAAGTTATTCATCAACTACAACATACATATAATAAATGTCAAATCTCATACAAAACAGTACTGCTCTGAAAGGTTAGGCAGTTATCATAATTTTGACAGGAAAATTATTATAATATTGTAGAATTATACAATATAATGTTATATAATTAATTGATGAGATTTTTTAAAACATTATAATATTAAACTATAAAAGAGTTTTGCAGTTACAAAATCTGTAAAACAACAACAAAAACATTTTGGTAGAAACTATGGTTACTAAAGTAAATGGTTGTTCATTTTTAATGCAACATCATTTTAATTCTAAACATTATTTTAAATACAGTTTTTCTATAGAACCATATACAACATACCATGAAAATAACAGGGTATTTTTAAAATTACCTTTTAGTACTACAAACAGTAGCATGGTATACATTAAAATACCATGGCACGGCTTACAGTACAGTATATTTTGTAAGGAATATCTCAATAAAAATAACCCAAGCCATTACAATTAGGAGTTACGTTGCAGAATAACATTGAAACAATACAGAGCAACACTGTTTCGTTTAATGCTACATTACAAAGTAACATTGTGTCAACTTTTATACAGATAAGAATCAGTCACATAATTATGCAAAGTAACAGTTTTTAAAAAAAAATACAGTGATATTCACCAGAGCATTTGCACAAATGCAAACATATCAACCTTCAGCTCGATGACAGCCTGACAGATACAGTGTTCGCTTATTCTTTAACTTTAACAAGGTTATTTAACCAGCTAGATGAGTTCATGGTTAATGGCATGATGTGGGTTGTGGGTTCTTGCCCTAGTTTCTGGCATTGTCATCAGACTGGAGAGTCTAAGGCGAATCATTGTGCATACTAGGGTTTGTGTGTGTGAGGTTTGTCAGGAGGAAGTGAACAGACGGACTCAAATAGGACACACACACACACACACACAGGGCCACAGTGACACCAGCAGTAATACACACGTCCTCTGACTACAAACACACACAACAAACATGCACAGCACACAGCAGGAGGACAGAGACAGAACAGAAATGAGGAAAGAAAAAAAAACTTACTCCTCTGTCCTCTTCCGAGAGAAAATCGGGACCATCGTCCAGCCCTTCTTGCTGTGGAGAAACACACAGAAACATCAGAACGAACGATCGGAACGCAAAGACGACAGATGCTCGTTATTACTCGATGCATCGCAGGATTGTAGGTGTAAATAATAAGGGTGGAGGGAGTAAGAGAGAAAAGCACCCACCATCATGGCTGCTGCGGGTGGAGTATGAATGTGGCGGAGTGTGTGACGTCACTGAGGCAGGAGATCTGAGAGGCGGAGCCTTCAAGTACAAACCACAAACTGCTCAAGGTTTGCTCGTTTAGATTTAAAATTTACATTTTAGATATTATTATTATTTTATATTATTATTATTATTATTATAAAATTCTTTATTGTTTGGCTTTACTCTTAATTTCTTGCTATCCGTGTACGTCATGCAGATTTGTATATGAAGAGCTCCGTTTTTAACAATTTTCAAAAAATCTGTTTTTTTCATTGTGCATTCCAATTAATCTCAATCAAACTGCAGTTGGGTTATTTTGATTAGGTACAAAATTACTAAAAAAAATACTAGCTAACTAGCTAACACACCCACCCACCCAAATCCTTGTAAATCAGTTTGTAAACATTGTTAAAATAACGGTTATTGTTGTTGTGGTTGTTTTATTATTACTATTAGATTGAAATCTATATTAAATTGTTTGATTTGGTTAGGTTTGGCTTTGCTCTTTTATTTTTCTTGTTATTTTATTATTCACATATTTTATGTATATTATTGTAAAACACATTGTAAACACTGTTTTTACTATATGAATAAAATAAGTAATGTTTAATTATGATTATTTGTTATTCGATTGCTATTTATACAGGCTTACATTATATGTGGCTTTACTCTTTTAGGTTTCTTATTAATTTTCGTATTAATCAGATATGTCATGTATATTTGTATTTACATATAGGCTACATATTCCTTACTATGTAAATAAATTAGATACATTATTGTTATTATTATATCTTAGTGCATATTAAGCAAGTTCTAGGTAACTTTATTACAGTCTCATAAGTGAAATATTCACTAACAAAGTCTGTACAGAATAGGGGTCACTGCAACAATTGTCACCGATGTGTTTATATGATTGTGTGTTGATGTGATTGCTCACCAGTAGAGGGTGACAAACTCACTTTAGTCACGGAGAGATCAACTGCTGATCTTCACCTGCTGGTGGAGTGTGATGCTGTTATTACGGAAACACCCCACTAATTAATTAGTTCAAGTCAGATGAGTTTGACAGAATCCAGCACTACTGGATAATTATTTTTATGACAGATAAGAGAATAATCATTTTTGCTGTGCCACACTACAGCTCACCGTTTCGGTCCGTGTTTTAGTTTGTGGTTACTAATAGACATCAGTGATTTCTGTACACCAAAAGCATGTTATTATAAAGTTAAAGAGCATATAAAGTCAAACAACCTTGTATTAATTGCACCGGCTCAGGACATCAAAACATATTGAGAAATGATAGGCATCAACATCACAGATGTGAGCATCATAATAACATATTGAGTAACTTTGTGCTCAAGTGAAATCTTGTGACCCTGCAACATGCACAAACACATTGATATGCCCTCAAAGGGTCATGTTGCACTGCAATAGACACAACAAATCCACTGCAAAACAACTGTACAAAAAGTGCAGTTAGCTGATATGGCAATTAAATATCTGTGAAAATGAAATAACTGCCGCTTCTAGCCAAAATGTCAGTCCCTAAAACAACAACCCTTCCTCTAGCGAAAAAGTCTGTTCCCCATTGTCCTTTCACATCAAAATTCACCAACATATTTGTTTAAACTGTTTTTACTTGTAAATGGTGCTTATTTCTGTGCATATTTCACTCCTGATTTAGGACTCGTATTTTAGCCAGAAGCAAAAACATCTTAATGATGGATTTGTATTTTACAAGCATGCAGATTTTTGCTTCTCAAGACATTAAGTGATGGACTTGTGTGGATTATTGTGATATTTTTATCAGCTGTTTGGACTCTCATTCTGACGGCACCCATTCACTGCAGAGGATCCATTGGTGAGCAAGTGATGTAATGCTAAATCTGTTCCGATGAAGAAACAAACTAAACTCTGCCCTGAAGGGGAATACATTTTCAGCAAATTTTCATTTTTGGCTTAACTATTCCTTTAAACTCACAGAACTTCTGTTTAAATTAAAAGAAGGAACAGCTAAGCTAGTTGACAGTGTTCATGAAATGTTTTTAACAACGTCACACATTCTCACATGCTTTGCAGCAGCAAGCTATCAATACTCTGAGCGCAGTGCACACACCCTTTCACCGAACAGAACCTACTGCAGAGCAAGGAGAGGTCATTTGTTTATTTTCAGCACACTTGTCCAGACACAGAGATTCAGGGCTTACATGAAAGGCACTTTGTTTCGTGCAGCGGTGGATATAAAAGCTCTGACTAATAAGTTGGCTACGTGTGCCCAAAATAGATG
Source organism: Poropuntius huangchuchieni (assembly GCA_004124795.1). Taxonomy (NCBI): domain Eukaryota; kingdom Metazoa; phylum Chordata; class Actinopteri; order Cypriniformes; family Cyprinidae; genus Poropuntius; species Poropuntius huangchuchieni. The sequence goes on along the minus strand of SCHK01153480.1, from coordinate 2,006 downwards.
CAACTTTTAAGATTGCAAGTAAATAAACTTGTATTTTTCTTGCTGTCTGCATGGTGTCTTTTGAGTAGCGATTGCTCTGTTGTTTGTTTGTATTAATGCATGACTAGGCATCCTTGCCAGCATATAATAATGGGTCATTTTTGTTTTAATGATTTTTTTTTTTTTTTTTAAAAAAGAATGATTTCTGAAGGATCATGTGACACTGAAGACTGGAATAATGATGCTGAAAATTCAGCTTTGCATCACAGGAATAAATTGCATTCAAAAATATATTAAAATATTTCCTGTTTTTTTTTTGTTTTTTTATCAATTAATGCAGCCTTTGTGAGACTAAGAGACTTCTTTCAAAAACATTAAAAATCTTTTTTTATGTTTGTGTATGTTTATAATCAACCAAAATCATTTTTTTGTTGACAGACTAATTAACCGAGCCAATTAAAGGTCAATAACCTGCGTCAGTTCCAAAGTAATAATAAACATAAATAAATAATATTTTTAAAAATGTAATATATGATACATTTAGAATATAATAAAATTTTTCTATTAAACATTTTTATTTTGTTATTCGTTTATTATTAGTAATTTTGAGTATATCTCATTTCCTGTCAATGAACTGTATTATGTTAGATAATACAGTTCACTGACAGCAAATGAGATATAATTTATGTATATATTGACATTACATCAGCCATCAGTCACCCTGCTCTCTAGATACTGTCATTTGCCCTTGTTAACCCCACTTTAGATGAATATCATATCATATCGAGGTCTTCACCCCCACAATGTGCCTACATGCACTGAGAACTAGTTTCATAACAACTACTAGAAATTTCCCAGAGGAGACTGCAGTGTGTTCATAACTAAACTATTATCAACAGCACAGATAAAGGCCAGCACTTTCCTTCCCTGAGAGCTTTTATGTGAGGGGTTTTTAGGGATTAGATTTGTAACAATCTACACATTGTATTTTAAAATGGTCTGTGATATTTGAGAGCAGCCCCCTGTGTTTTTCACTGAAACAGAGAACCTCTTTTCAGTCATGCTACTTCACTGAAGAGTGAAAACCGCTCTTTATAACTTCTGCCCAGCCTGTCCAGTGTCCACCAGCGTCCTTTTTGTAGCTCTTTGGAAGCATGTTCAGTTTTGCCATTTGTGGACAACGATGACAAGACACAAAAGCATGCTGGCCATAAATAGCGCCGAGCAGCAGAGGATTGCTCCCTGCCTGCGGATCAAATTCTCCAAAGGGAAAAGCAGCCACTGGCCTCAAGCCCAGATCTACTGCAAGACCATGCTCATAGAAACCGCCTGGCCTGTAAGAAGTAGTGAAGGAAGCTGGGCTGCTCATTTAAACTCATTAAACAAAGTGCTGCCATCAATCTAAAGATGTATGTATATGATTTTCTATTAGTGAGTTCAACGCTTTACTTGATTGGTATGCAAGAATCAGAATGCCAAAAAAAAAAGCTTCACCAAACACTAACAAACCATTCAATAACTAGAAAATCAAAGTTTGTCAAGTATAGTAAAGTTTGTTCAATACTGCCTAAAGCAGATTTTTAAAAATCTCTAAGTTTGTATTGACCTTACTTCTATATCTATAGAGCATTAAGGGATAGATAGATAGATAGATAGATAGATAGATAGATAGAATGATAGATCAAATGACAGATAGATAGATAGATAGATAGACAGACAGAATGATAGATAGATAGATAGAAAGAAAGATAGATAGAAAGATAGATAAATAGATAGATAGATAGATAGATACATAGAATGATAGATCAAATGACAGATAGATAGATAGATAGACAGATAGATAGATAGAATGATAGATAAAATGACAGATAGATAGATAGATAGACAGATAGATAGATAGATAGACAGATAGATAGATAGAATGAAAGATAGATAGATAGATAGAATGACAGAATGACAGAATGATAGATCGAACGATAGATAGACAGATAGAACGACAGAACGATAGATAGAATGACAGAACGATA
>SCHK01153392.1:152-12658 GCA_004124795.1 Poropuntius huangchuchieni | reverse complement strand
AAGAGAAGAGAACAGAAGAGAAGAGAAGAGAAGAGAAGAGATGTGAGCTGAGAAAAGAAGAGTAGAAACAAAATGTGAAAAGGAGATATAACAGAGGGGAAGAAAACGGAAGAACAGATGAGAATATGAGATGAAAAAAAACCGACAAGCATAGAGAAGATGAGACAAAATGAGACGAGAAGACACAAGTTAAGAAGAGAAAAGCATAAATGAGACATGAAAGAGAAGAGAGGACAAGAAAACAACAGGAGAAGCAAAAGAAGATAACAGAGGTGAAGAACACAGATGATATAAGACAAGAAGAGATGCAAGATGAGAAAAGAAGAGCATAGACAAGAAGAGACAAAATGAGACGAGATGAGATAAGTTAAGAAGAGAAAAGCACAAATGAGACATGAAAGAGAAGAGAGGACAAGAAAACATTAGGAGAAGCAAAAGAAGATAACAGAGGTGAAGAACACAGAAGATATAAGACAAGAAGAGCACAGACAAGATGAGACACAATGAGAAAAGAAGAGAGCACAAATAAAACAAAAAGTTAGAGTTAGAAAAAAAGTTAGAGACAAGAGGAGAGAAGAAACAAGAGAACAGATAAGGTGAGGCAAGATGAGACGGGATGAGTCGAGATGAGACGTGAGGATGGGAGAAAGCAGTGCATCTGAAGAGCACAGACCTGGGCAGAGGGCAATGTTGCAGAGTTTGCTCTGGGTCTCGGGTCCCTCACACGCTCTTCCTCCGTGCTGGGGTGGAGTGCACATCCGAGTGCGGGTGCGATGACCCCTCCCACAGGTGAAAGAGCAGAGGCTCCACGGAGACCACTCTTCCCACACACCGTGCACTGCCAACAGAGGACAAGAGTTAAGACACATACACACCGCTCACTGCACACACACCCCCACACACACAGCCTCATTCAAATGCAGCAGTGAAACACCTCCAGCACCGACTCAGCGAGCCTGTTTATCAACAGCTGTTACACAGCCGCAATGAATCAAAACAACTGCATCATTTCCCCTTTTCTTTACAATTTACCTTTCCCAATCCCATACCACTCCACCCCCATCCCGAGCACCACGGCTGATGACATTCTTTTGTCTTAGCGTGATGAAAGACGAGCCGGGAGGGCTGGCGCAGCCGCGCTGAATTCGTCTCGGCTCTCTTAGCGTACTTATCATAGTCCCAGGTGTGCGTTCTGCGCGCGCACTTACTGGGGCTTAATCCAGTCATCAGTGTCAAGACTGCTGGGCACCATTTCCCCTCCAAACGTCAAATCCCCCTCTCTAATGCTCTTACTGTATAATGAAAACTCCAATCCCACTCAAAGAGCATTAATTAAAAACAAACTCTCGTTGAAGCACTCATGAAAAGCCGACCCTTGCAAAAACCAGCTCAATGACTTTGCCATTAACAGGAAGCTTTTTTACTTGCTGTTGGACTCTCATCTATAAGCAGATAAAAGGTGATGCCACCAAACATACGCCATTCTTGTTACTTAATTGTGGGTTGTGAACCAAAAATGGGTTTTCTAAATACTAACTATATAATTGTGCAGTTGGAAAAGCCTAAAAAGCCTGTACATCCAGTTATATTTTCGTGCAAATTAATTTGAAGCTAGCTACACGTCCATTCAAAAGTTGTTGTTGTTTTTTTTATTTTTTGAAAGATTATCTGGCAAAGATTATATTTTTGGTATCCCAGCTGTTTTCTACATTGATAAAACATGTCACATGAGTAATAAGAATATTAGAACGATTTCTAAAGAAGCATGTGACACTGAAGACTGGAGAAGTGGCTACTGAAAATTCAGATTTTAATAGAAAACATTTATTCTAATAATATTTTTCAATAATACTGAGTTTACTGTTTTTAATCAATAAATTCAGCCTCTGTAAGCATAAGAGACTTCATTAAAAAAAAAAAAACATAAATCAATAAATAAAAAATCTAATTGACCTTATTGACCTGTAATGTAACGTAAGTTAGGTAGATGCCAACATGGTCAGCTTTTTTGACGTCCACTCATCAATGAAAACTAAGAACGAAACCTGAAATTTAGCCTATTTCCTATTCAGCCATATTATCTTGGTTTATTTTACTTTATCAAAATGCCTTAGATTTTTGCTCACTTTAATGCACTGTGTTGGGTCGCCACTTGAAATTCAATGAAAAAAAAAAAAAAAGCAGTTGAGACATTTAAAATAAATTGCCCCATTTTTCAACCCCTGGCACTGTTTGACTTGTCTCAAAAGAAGTCCATAGGGAAACGTGGATTAGCTGGGATGAGTTACGTCTTTATTTTAAACTCCTCATATATTCAGCGGAATATATAAACTTTCCCAAACAATAAAACACATACCGTAGTGTGAAAGTCTTGTGTACTAGTACATAACTTATTCCTCTAATGCTTTTATTTTGCCGCATAACACAGTAAAATGATATAAATAAGGGTTGCCCTCAAAAGAAAAGCAATGTTGTGCTCAATTAGGCTGCTGTCCAAGCTAGTCCAGAGGGGGAATAAATGGTTTTATTTGAGAATTCAAGAGACATGGTGGTCTTATTTCCAATCCCTTAAGCTCTGGTCTAGCTTTATGTCATTTATATGTGCCTCCAAGCCTTTTTCAACACCGACCTGATCTGAGAAGCTTTTTTGAGTTTTTGAGTTTTGAGTAATTCTGCACTCAATGGCAAATGTGAACACCATTTTTAATCTTGCATGCAAAGCAGCTCCATTAACGTTGCTTAAATTTATGGACAGGAAAGTTAATTGCAACATACATAAATCCTTCCCTTGACTATAAGCAAAAAGCTAAATTGCATAGCTGTTTTAGTATCTTTTATATAGCATGGTCAAAGATTACTGTTTCTAAACACTATGTGAAACTATGATAGCATATGTGTCAGTGAGATATGCCTGTATATTTTTCATAGCGTAGGGAAAGGCTGTATATCTATAATGCAGTGTAAACCACATTGATTTAGCCATATAAAAAGTCTTAAAAGAGCTGAATTGCCATTTTTAGAGCTAATGGTGTAAACAAAACAAGTCTCTTTTCATGCCCTTTTACTTAAAATAAAAATCCAGTTAGCTTGTGACACAAGTTCAATGCTGCTGAGGTAACATGTATACAGCATTAATTTACCAATACCAAAAGTCCTAAAAGAGCTGAACTGCATTTTCAGAGCTTGTGATGAATGGAAAAAAACAACAAGCCTCTCTTCACGCCCTTTTACTTGAAATAAAAATTCGGTTAGCCGATGACAGCAAGTTCAATGGTGCTGAAGTATCGTTGAGCCCAACTCCATTAAGATGGCACCTCCGAAAATGATGAATTAAAGGTCAATACCTCCAGTAATTAAAGATTTTAAAACAAGAGGGTAATTCAGGTCGCTTTTCTGCCCACAGGGGGATAGATTAGTCTTTTTTCCCTTTCTTCTACATTTTTCTTCCGCATGCACCAACAAACACTCTTCTGACAAGTTTCGCTTTGTGTTTGAATTGCATAAAACGCTCGGCTAAGTCATACATTGAGAAGAGGAACATGAAAAGAGTGACAAAAGAAAGAGAGAACTGAAGGAGCAACATAACAAACACATGACAAGATGAATGACCAAATACACAACTGGAAAAATCAGAGCAGACACAAAGATAACTAATAATTATGAAAATAATAATAATAAATACATTTAACATATGTCATATGCAGCAATGAAAGCAAATAAACAAATAATGACAGCAATTTTCTTGCCCTGAATGATGAAAAATACAGATTCTGAAGGACAGTCCAGTGTCTGTGACTAACACTACCTGGGCAGGGGGCAGTGTTATTGCACACCCTGGATTCTCTTAAAGGGCCGCTGCAGTGTGATCCGTAAGGTGAGACACATGTTCTTGTTCGCACCTGCGACCCTTGACCGCATGTAACTGAGCAAGAGCTCCACTGGGACCACTCCTCAGCACCAGGGTCACCTGTAGGAGAAGGGTGACACCAGTTAAAAGCAGTAAAATGGTCATGTGACACCCCGAGGGGGTGGAGCCAGTAGGAGCAGGAGGGGCCTCACTAAGTTACACACTAAGAAGCCACAGTAAATCTTAAAGGCTCCAAGAGCAATTGGAACAAGCTCAAAAGGAGCATCTTATACAGTATATTGGACATGATCCTGCCTGAATAACTTTCAGGGCTCAGTTGTCCCGGAGCAGAAACACCCGGTCCTGCTCATAGAGATTTACTATTCTGCAGAGTTTAGCTCAAACACACATCAATTTAGATCCTTGATAAGCTTGGTTTAGATGAGTTTGGTTAGAGTTACAGCTAGGCTGTAGCTAGCATAATGCTAGTATAATGTCTACTAAGTTTTCATTTATTCAGAAATAGTCCACTCAAAAATGAGTCTCGTCATGTCATTTCAAATCTGTATGACTTTCTTATATTTTAAAGAATGTTTCAGCCAATTTGTTCATAAAATGCATTTCAGAGCAATGCACTGTATGGACCAAAAAAATAAAAAGAAATAAATAACAGGCATTTTTCAAAATATCTTCATTTAGGTTTTACAGAAGAAAGTCATTCAGGTTTGACATGACACGAGGGTAATAACTGCTGACAGAATTTAAATTTTTGGGTAAACTGTCCCTAATTATTTCTCACGATCCTCTGTGTGCGGTTGCTTAAAGGAATAAAAATGTGTAAGTTTAGTTTCATTTAAGTAAGTATAATAGTTTAAAACTTAATAACTTATGATTCCATGTCAGCTGAGAAATAAGCATTAAATATTCATTAGATTATCTCACTTGAATTTGTTCTAGATCATTAGACATGACATTATGGTGCGGTTTCAAACCGGTTTCCTTAGGAAGTACCTTCATACGGACACGCTGTCTATTAAATCACTGACTGACTGGGAGGCAAGACATCTAGCTTTGGTTTCAAACAGCCAAACTCTGCAGGAAGGAAGATTTCCAGGAGCCTGTCCTGGTATGGCCCATGCATGAAACTGGCATTAAATATAATACAATCTACAAGATTACATTGACAGATCACAATAAAAAACGTCAAAATCCTGATTTATGAATGATTAATACATTTATGCATATTCAAAGCAGGATCATATCCATTTCACTGTGTGGCCACAAAATAGATATCATAATGGGAGCTTTAATTATATTAGCATCCTAAAAATACTAAGGTTTAACTTCATATTTATATTTTAAAATCATGCATGCAACCAATTAGATGAAATAAACTGAAAGGAAAAAGGCAAACAAAACTAATAGATGAAATATATAAAATATGATAAACTATGCAGAATGCATGCAACATGGCTTCTAAAAGTTAGAGAATGATCTTTGATGAGAGTTAGTTTTCTACTAACTACAGCTGCACAGAAGAACAGACCTCTGGCCGTCAGTCTAGACTGCGCTTCGCTCTTTTAGATCTCAGATCTCCTGGATTTATGCTAAAGCTTCTTGTCTCTTTGAAGTGAAATCAATTAGAATTGGAGATTGTCAAGAAAAAAGGGGATGGTTTGCGTCTCCCCCGGCATATTCAGCAGATCACAGCAATTTTGGTTGCGCTGGTCACATTTGAGAATCACTTGATGGAAGAACTTTCTATGTTGAATCCAAACAATCAAAGCTGTTAGAAGTTCCATCTGATTATGGTTCTGAGCTGGAAACATTATGATTTACCAACTGTAATGTCAATTCAATCACTGGCATTCTTTGCTGGCATTAGAATACGTGATTGCTAGATAAAGTTGCTATAATTGTAGATTTAAAAGCATAGGCTGCTTTCTGGCAAACACATAGAGCTTAGCTTTGTGTTTTATATCTGCTCGCTAAATACTGCACTCTGGATCGCTTGTAATTCCCAATGAGCAATTGCATGGCCAGACCAAGCACTAATGAGACGTTTGATTTTCAGAGAATTTGACACTGCCAAACATTTAATAAGAAAGAAAACTGTCTCGCTATAAGCACATGTTATCAATATCCACAATATAACAATCCAATTGCCATGTGATGCTGAATAAAGGGATAGTATGCAAAGGAAAAAGTTGAACTTAAACTTTTAACCTTTTAATATTAAGTTTAATCATTTTTTAATTTTTAAGTCAAGTCTTGTTAAAACAGTTCAAGTCTAACGAGAATGAAATAATTTAGGTTTATATGCTGAAAATGTATGCAACGTTTTGGTTGCTTGTACACTCAACATTGGTTTGTTTGTGCTAACTTCCAGAGATTCTACTGGCAATGACCTTGGGTACATATGGACAATTTCCTCTGCCATTCTCAGCGATTAGATTAGATTGAAAGGTGGATCAACTCTGGATGAAGTGGTACAAAAACTCAGACAATCTGAAAATGAGAAACTAAATGCAGGATGAATGACATTTCATTTATAAATGGAAATAAATAAACACATAAAAGACCGATTGGAATGGAAACAAGGTTGTTAAGGTTTAGTATGCACAATGATTTGCAACTGAAACGATATTAAATGCTACACAAATGTCACAAATATACAAAAAGGTGCAAAACTTAAAACAAAGTAACGTCCCTCCCCAAAATAGCTACAGATCATATAGAGTTCATGCAGGAAACAAAGAAAATCAAAAAGAAAAAAGAAAAACAGAGAAATTAAAGCAAAGGAAAAGAAAGAGAAACATCTTCAGGTTTCTACAGGCCTTGTTTTTTGGCACTTTAAAAGGTACTATATCAGGGTTATTTCATCTCTAAACAGCTGGATAACCACAAATGTTTACTGTTAAATGTTAACCATTTAATTGTCATGTAATTAATCTCAGTTTTAACAAGTCTGGGTTATATTTATTGCTTTTAGTGCTTTAAAAAAGTCATAAAAACAAATAGAAACCAGAAGCCCAATTGAGTATGGTGTCAGTTTGAATAAATGGCCAATTCTGTTGGTTTTCCTCAACGCTTTAACCAAGTAGAAGAGGGACAAAAAATAAATATGATAAATAAACATTGTCACTTAAAGGTGCAGTACAGAAGATAGCATGCAAGTGACTTAAGATGAAAATTAAGTTTAGTTTACATAGGAAAGGAAAGAAGCATAACTATTGTATTACCAGTTTGTGCCATAAATTTAGCAGATTCATCTCGCTCCTGTAGGCCCTTTGTGTCATGTACTGATCTTGGCCGCTGACTTTTTACAGTATGTTCTCCGATCATTCCATATTCTAGGGACAGAATAGAGGTTCATGAAAACTAGGCTTTGATACAAAATCTTCAGAAAGAGAGAGAGAAAGGGAAAAAAAGAGCTTAGCACAATTCTGGAACGTAGAGGTGGCTCGCAGTACATGGCTTTAAAACAAAATAAAAGTATATCACACATGGACAGCTTTATTTAACTCGTCACTCTTGTCTTTTAGCTTTAGCCTCTCTAGGAAAGCAAAGAACAGTGCACAGAACGGTTTATCAGTGGTGAGCTGGGAGTATTAATTGAGCTTAGAAGCACAGCTATGACACATAGAAACACATGCAAAATCAACTTACATTGGCTTTTTAACAAGACGTTGAATTAACCTCCACCCCTCCCCTCCCCTCCCGAAAACAAACAAAAAGAAAGGATAAAAAAAAAGAGAAAGGAAAATGTGTAAGCCATTGGAAAGCCACAGAGGAAGGAAGGGGGGTGGCGAGGGAAGGGGGGTGTCATGGACATGCTAGATTGATCCACATCGCCTGCAACAGATCCAGGCTTTTGGAATAATTAGTTAGTTAAGACCCAGAATTAGTAAAGGAATTATATCTAACAGAATATCAAAAGATGAATTATCTCGCAATTGTATGCTAAGCTGTGTATCACTCGTTTTGGCTTAATTACACTCTTTTCAGCACAACAATATGGCTAATTTCTCTTTGTTCTTATCGTAATCAATTAATTCATTAAAGCTGCTTTGTCAGAAACAAATACAGTGTCCTCGCTGACTTGCTTTTTGAAACTTCCTTCTATTTTTACTTGTCTCAATCCGTGTATAAAACATCTTTAGGGGGATGCAGTCTTGTTTTCAACGCATGTTTCATAGATGGAGTTGAAACAGATCAAAAGCCATTGCTAATTGGGAATTACTTCATTGATGTGAGAGGTAAAAGAAGGCACGATGTCTTTTACTTCCACTTTAACACCAGAAGAACAGAAACCTTGATGTTACAACAGCGAGAAGCAAAGGTTTGAGGTGAAAGGCTGTGTATTTAAAAGCTACACTGAGTGTAATGCAGTTATGGAAGACTTCAGGCCTGCGGCTGCAAGAGCCATTTGGTCATACGCATGTTTATGGCTCTGTCCTTGACCCAGGTGGGCCCAGAGCATTTCCCCGCTCCCTTTCTGCTTTCTCCAGTACAACTTAAAAAAAAAAAACCAAACAAATTCAAAGCACTGCCTCGTCCATGCCCACAGAACATAACATACTGTATAAATTATAGCAATGTCACACTGCAACATAAGTCACAAAAACATTGTTAGTGTGGGTGGCAAGGGGCTGTCCTCAAGCAACACATTTTTATTTCTCTGACACAATGCCACACTGGAACTGCATTTGAAGATGTTGCAAGTGGGAATGTGTGTAGGGATAATAAATAAGGAATTTTACACAAGTTTCTAGTCCTGGCATGTTCCCCCAAAAATGACATTTTGCTGAAAAAAAGATGTAAACGAGTTCGATTCTTCATTGGAATAGATTTGGAGAAATTTAGCATTGCATCACTCGCTCGCTAATGGATACTCTGTAGTGATTCGCTGACAAACAGCTGGTCCTCAAAGAGCTGATAAAACACTCTGCATACTCTGCATGACTCCAGTCTATCAATTAACATCTTGTGAAGCAAAAAGCTGCGCGTTTATAATAAATCCCTCATTAAGATGTTTTAACTTCAAACCATTGCTTCCGGCTAAAATACAAGTCCTCTATCCATTATACAGCTTTCTCCAGTGAAAAAGCCATTTTGTCCAATAAGGAGAGAAATATGCACAGATCAAGTGAAAACAGTCCAAAACAGTTCCAAACAAATATGTGGGTGGATTTTGATGTGAGAGGACAACGGTGTATGGACTTTTTCACTGGAGGAAGCATTATTATGGATTATAGACTCGTAGTTAATACGCCGTAATGATGGATTGTTTTGCTTTTTACCTCACAAGACATTAACCGGTGGATTTTTTAATCATTGACATGTTTTAATCAGCTATTTGGAGTTTCATTCTGACGGCACCCATTCACTGAAGAAGAACAATTGGTGATCAAGTGACGTAATGTTAAATATCTTCAAACTTTTGGGTGAGCAGTTGTTTTAATTGCATATCTTGCCCAAAAATGAACATTCTGCCATAACTGAATCATGTTATTCCAAACCCATATGACTTTTTTCTTCTTCTGTGGAACACAAAAGGTTAAAATTTAACGAATACCAGCATTGCTGTGCTGTCAAGCTCTGAAATGAAAAAAGCATCATAAAAGTAACATAAAATTGGTCCATACATCTCCTGAGCTATATATTCTAAGTCGTCTGAAGTTTTTCGATAGCTTTGTGTGAGGAACAGACTAAAATTTGAGTCATTTCTCACTGAAAAGCATAACCTCTGCTAGCTCTCAAATCAAATATAGTATGACACCTTCTGATGCAGGGTCAAGAAATCTTGATGTCAATCTGGGTGCAATAAGGGAAGCGCATGAGTAAAAGATGAGAGCATTTCATTTTTGGGTGAAGTATTGCTTTAATATGAGAACAACATGATAGTTGCTCGGTTACTATTTTGTCTAGTAGAAATTAGTCAATAAACAAATAAATAAGCATAGAAATGAATGAATAAAAACTTACACAATAAGTAAAATACAATCTCAAATGTTACTAAATGATTTGTTCAGATTCATGTTACACACTGATGAATAAAGAGATTTGAAGAGTACATTTTGGTTTTTGATTTTTGCTGCAGACAAAATTTTTTCAAATATTTCATAGCAGACATAACTATAATTTTACAATATAACAGGGAATTGCTCTTAACCTAAGAATTCTCTGTCATCATTAACTCACCCTCATCTCTTTCTAAACTGTATGACTTTCTTTCTTCTGTGGAACACACAATGGAAATCAATGGTTTTCAAAACTATTTTGGACCCTTCAAAATATCCTCTTTTGTGTTTCACAAAAAAAAGCCACACAGGTTTAGAATGACACGAGCAATGAGTAAATCATGACAATTTTCATTTTTGAGTGAACTGTCCCTTTAACACCAGGATACTTTTGTACCTTTGATAACTGAAAGCTATAATCTTTATTTTCTCAGCTGAAAAGACCAGTATGGTCATAAGTACAGTATATACTTTGGGATTACTGGGGCTCTCATTACTTAGTTTATTAACTTCCACAGTTATCCAAACTAAAACAAGCCAGGCTGGTTTGTTCTTTTCAGCAGAGATGACAAAATATCTTTTGGGACGCAAGCAATATACATCGGTATCATGTCGTCAGAAAGAGACGTTCCCATTAGAGACAGTAAGCTATATCAGGCTACATTGATTGAGTCTCAATTGTTCAATGGAAGAATAACAAACTCTCTACAGACCTAATGAATCCTTTAGCATCACTTCTACAATAGAACGTTTCCATGGCAACAGTGAGTCAGAGAAAAGAGAGGGGAGAAAATAAAAAAAAAGTTAAAATAACTATTTAAAAAGGGATTCATTAGTGTAGATCCATGGTATTTTGCTTTCCGTCAGCAAACAGTTATAAGTCAGTGAAATGTCAAGTAAATAATGCTAATAGTCATTCACATACAGCAAACATCACTTATGTGAATGATTAGTAGTATTTTAACAGAGCTTGTTATTTAATGTTAACACTCTTTCACTAAATTTTAAATCACATGCACAAATATATAAAGGCCTACACGCATTATTAATCATAAGGATTGAGAGCTGTGTTGCAGTTCTACTGAAATGTTTCATTTCTTTTAAATTCATTTCAATGAACAGATTACACAGATTACTGAATTTTCACATCACTTCATGCATCGCCTATGAGTACTGCCATACATTTAAAGATTATAAAGGTTCATAATATGTATCTGTTTGGAAAGTGAGGACAGTTTTGTAACATTTTTGTGAGTTTACTGTGAGCGCAGAAGAGGTCAGGGGTCAAAATCACAGAGCTTAAACCACAAATATCACCCAGCTGATGAAGAGCTCATCAAACACATCCCAACATCACTGAACAAGAGGTGCTGCTGAAAGCTGTAATCAAGGCAGCTGTGAGGTCTGAAGTGTGAAGAACACTGTGAAGAATATGGAGATCTTTAGTCAGTGTGACCGCGCATGAGACCTTTGCTCTGAGAGAGTCCATCTGTTAGACAGAACTGTTCCTTTAAATAAGTGTGTTTCAAATATGGGCACCTATTGACCCTGTCGAAATGACTCTCTAAAAACCATACTTTTCACATTCTCACTAGTTTGTTTATTGCGTCTAGTAACACTAGATAAATGTGTCATGGGAAAACTTTGGTCTTTTTTACCCTCCCACAATGTCACCATTCTTTTGTGCTGGAAATTACTTTTTTTTATTATTATTAAATTGCCAATCCTTTGCCTTGCTAAGAATTTCATAGCTAGCGTTCTATGTGTCCTAAAAAGCTTTTTTTTTTCACACTTTTTGCATGATTTGTCAAAATTACAGCTTCACTACAAATGACACATATTAAAAAAATCTGTTCACAAGTGATATTTACTTTGCTTTTCCTTTGTTGTCTTCACACCTCACATTTCTCATATTTCATCTCAAGATGTTCTTTACTGAAACTGCTGTCTCCTTGGTAACCGAGTATAACTTTTGAATAACTTTAAAAATATATAAAAAGCAAAAACTGGTGCATCATTGTTGGATTATAAAAGGACATATTCTGAAAAATATAATATGCATTTTCACTCACTCACTCACTCACTTATAAATAAAAAAAATGAATAAAGTTTGGTCATGGATATTATTTTTGTTTAAAAATATATTTTAATACTTTAATAACATAAATACTTTAACAATAATTGTTTTTTAGGCATATATGCTACTTTACTTTTACCTTTTTTTTTTTTTTTTTTGGTAAAAATATGTATTAACATAAGTAGCACAGGTAAATTTGTAGCAATAGCCAAAAATACATTGTACAGGTTAAAATTATAAATTTTTCTTTTATGCCAAACATTATTAGGATATTAAGTAAAGATCATGTTCCATGAAGAAATGTAGTCAATTTCTTACCATAAATATATCAAAACTTCATTTTTGATTAGTAATATGCATGCCTAAGGTCTTCATTTGGACAACATTAAAGGCGATTTTCTAAATTTTTTGATTTTTTTTGCACCCTCAGATTGCAAATTTTCAAATAGTTGTATCTCATTCAAATATTGTCCTATCCTAACAAACTATACAACAACGGAAAGCTTATTTATTCAGCACTTAGATGATGTAAAAATCTTAATTATGACTGCTTTTGTGG
>SCHK01153306.1:0-11275 GCA_004124795.1 Poropuntius huangchuchieni | reverse complement strand
GTGTACATGTGACCTTATTTTCCCCACGCTTCCATCATGCCTCACCTGTAACTCTCCAAAGAGGTGTGACTTCACAAAAACATGCACAGAGGTGTGAAGTATGCAGGTTTGAACATGTTACATTTCTAAAACGCACATTAGAACACCTTATGTCCCAGTATCCCGTAATGACAGGAGGACGTTTGTGTAATTTCTCAATAATCACAACGAGGAACTAAAGCAAACACGTCTGCACCAATCAGTGATCGGTTGTTGCCTGCAAATCAGTATGCAAAGCAGGGCACGACTGTGGGAATCTTTGCTGTTCAGACGAATGGATCAACTGAGGAAATTCAGCTGATAGTTCATCTTAATTAAATTCATTGTCTGACTGATCCAACGATACAAATTCACGCAGTGTCCAAGCTACTGCTCTGAAATGCGAATGTATCGGTAAAGCTTTGAATATTGGACCCCGTTTTGCTCTAGTTCATGCATGCTTTGCTTTATTTGCATGACACGTGAAAGCTTTAGCATTTTGAACTGACGTATTCATTTCGTGCTACTGACTTGTTTCTCGTTCCTCTCAGCGATCACGTTTTTAATAGTTAAGTATCAATGATTTATGTGCTCCACATTGATATAACCCAGATACATAATCAGCATCATGTCCTCTCGTCAGCCAAAATACAGTCCTGAAATCCTCACCGTCAAGATGCGCCCCAGATCGAAAGATATTATACACATTTCTATTCCTTTTTGTGCATTTCACACAGTTTTTCTCATTTATTATGCTGTTTATAATGTCGTTTGCACTGTTTGTTGACGTTTATGTGAGCTAGTTTGTTAGTTTCTGCTTTCAGCCGCTGTATTGTACGGGCAGATGTGTGTGTACAGTACATCACTGCAGCCTTTGGGAGTGTCTGCGGTCCAAAGTGGGCCAGAAAGCGTCGTGATTTATTCTACCCACAAACCCACTGTCCTTGAGATGAGTTAGCAGAGGTGAAGGCAGGTTCAACTTCGTTTCTCCGCACATACTCCGAGAGCGTTCACAACCTGTCGAACAAGAACTGCTATGACAAAGTCTGCATGATTTTCCTTGTCTTTCATTATACCGTCCTCCTCGTGTCAATCTCCGCTGCACAACACTTTGTTCAGACGAACACGAACATCTTGTTCAGTTGTGATGTCACTAATAAGGTTGTGTTCTTCTTCTCTCTGTCTCCTCGCAGATATACTCCTGGATGACTTCATGCTGACACACCCAATCTTCTTGGCCCCAGACAAGTTCCAGCAGGTCTTGCTTCAGCAGTATCCTTTCCCCTCGCCAGAGCCATAAGTGTCAAATGTACACCTTTTAACTTCTGAAAATCTTCATTGGACGACTATAACCCTGTCTTAGTGTGATTTATCTGAGTAGAACATGTACCTGAGATCATCATAGCCTTTTTTAACCAGTTTTAGGGTTACAGCTGGGGTATAGGGTCTTATCATCATGTAATTTCTGTTAGCATTAACATTAAGAATAAAGTTTAGGATGCAATTTATGATAGGAGTGTTGCTCTTGTATTTGGCAAATGGAGTAGATTGTATGAAATATTTTTTAGATTTATTTTAATATACATTTTTTTAAATTAAATGTTTTAAGATTTAAACATAATTTAGTTCCTTTTAAATGTATTATTTATGAAAACAGATGCCTTAAAGTACATACTGAGGGACATAATGATGAAAAAAAAAACTGATTGGAGGAAAAAAAAATACATTTAAATGCTTTGGCGTTCGCTCATAAAAGTTTTGAATTTTCTCGCAAAACTTTCGCATTTTCTCAGAATTAGTTTTTTTGGTTTTTCTACCAAAATGTTTTGCGTTCTCCTGGAAACATTGTGTTGTCTCACAAAACTTTCAAAATGAGGTGGGAGAAAATAATTATATTTCAGTGCTTTTGCATTTAATTTTTTTGCAAAAGTTTTGTGTTTTCTCACAAACCGTTTTGATTCCCCTGAGAAACTTTGCATTTGTTTGCAAAAACATATGTTAAAAACCCCCTATATATTGCTTTCACTTTGCAAGCAATATATGATTTTGATAATGTGATACTTTAAAATTAAAATATAATTTTTCCATCATAATATCCTCTTAGAGGCTGTTTACTATAGCGTGACGTCATATCCTGTTGTCTATATCCATTATAGCTTCTGAAGAAATTTTACATGATCAAAGTCTAGCGTGACCACGCTTTATGGTTTGTCCAACCGATGTTCAACATCTAGACACAACTCAGAACTGGTTAAATCATGTATAACCTTTCTAATTGTCTTTCTGGCTAATTTTTTTTCAGTTTTAAGCTAAAACTTCAGTAGTTTTAGGCCTGGTTTTTGTTATTTTGTTTGAAACTGAATTATGACACTGACAGCTATGCTAGCATCCCACATGTTCTCCAATCAGTTTGTTTACTTCGCAAAACTTCAGAAAAAGCATTTGGCTCTGAATTATCAAGCCGAACACTTGAATGTCTTCAAAACACTTCCAAAACAAACTGAATTATCTGCCAAAAAACAGCCAACACGCACAGCCGAAGAGCCCAGCGTCTTTCTACCGCAGGGGGCTAACAGTCGCACATGCCGTTTAAGATTTGGGTCAGAATGATTTACCAATTAGCCGCAATGCTAACCTAGCTTTATCAGACTCTGCGGGCCAACCCCCCCCAACCCCACATCCCTCGGGGTCCATCGGTTGCCTAAATTCAGATAAGAAGAGTGCAATGCGGGGAATGTTTGTTTTGTTAGCTTTAGGCGTTGTGTCAGAGTGTGTATAAGTGTGTGTGTGTGTGTGTGTGTGTGTGTGTGTGTGTAGAGGACACCCCTGTCTCTCTAAGTCCCCTCTCGTTCGGTGACCTACATTCCTTCTGTGAGTGCCACAGCCCCCTCTACCCACACCATAATGGCGTCTGAGGGGCTTGTCTGCGGACTTTAAGCACAAAGGTATTCCTGGGGAGGCCCGTCTGCATGCCTCAGCGCTCCTAATGCAGCGTGTCTGCTGTGCGGCGGCCCCCCGAGAGTCTGCGGCAATCAGTGACCCTCGCTAATCTTCCCTGACTGCCGTCACCACCTCGCCTCATGATCCGCTCCTCTCTTTCTCTTTCCTCTCCCTCCTCCCGAGCCATTTATCTTTCCACTTTCCACACCTTTTTTCCTGGTCTTTGACTTGACCTAATCCAGGCCTAATCAGATCTTTTTGTTGTGGCAACATGTCTGCTTCCTGCTTAGAAAAGCCCCGTCTCGTAGACTTCCCACTCGTTAGGGCTCATTTGAGGGGTTTAATAAAAGGATTTCAAAGCAGGATGATTCCTTTTCACTCAGGACTGATAGTGCTTTTAGCTCTTCACACATCGACAGTCCCGGTGGAGTCGGCCTGGCCGGGATCCAAACCGCTGCGGCGGACTCGATCCCGGGCTCGTGCGAGTTCAACTTTCGCAGCTGCCCAGCGGCTCAGACTGCTGCTGTTTTTTTGGCACCCGAGCAGAGGTGACAGCTCTGGATATAGATTTACTAGATCTGGGATGCCATTTGCAGAAGCTCCTCTTAGGCCTTTTTTTTTGTATGGGAATAGCTGTGTCAATTTTAGACGGGTGTCGGGGACTCTTTAATTATAGGCAGAGAGGCTCAGGGATACTCCAGTTTAAATTTAGTCCGCCTTTCAGGTTTCCTGAGTGGTAGGATTGGGGACAGGGAGTCTTTGCAGTTTTTTTAGGTCATTTTACGTGCCGAAGATATGTATATGTCTTTGCTTAAATGCTTATGTGTGACTTCACCAACGTGACTTATGTAAGCATGCGAGTACAGAGAAATCCATTCGGCGTGTGTTTATGCTGTAACTTGCGTGTGTGTGTGTGTGTGTGTGTGTGTGGGTGTGATGGGTGTGTTCCATCGGCCTCAATACTTTTCAAAGGTTGTAATTATTCTGGCTGTCTGGCCACTGAAGCATAGATTTTGTTTTTCCAGTGCGGCATCTGTGTCAGGTGATCGGACAGCGGCTGTCTGAGTATGTGTTTATCTGCATACACTCATAAAAACCCACTCAGTGCAATTTCTGAGCTGAAAAACACCAGCTGTGTGTTGTGTTTTAGGCTACAAAAGGCTCTCTATCTATCTATCTATCTATCTATCTATCTATCTATGTATCTATCTGTCTATCTGTCTGTCTGTCTGTCTGTCTGTCTGTACAGGTGTAGACGTGTTCGTACAGTTATATTGACTGTATTTAGTGAGCGCAGGTGTGTGTGTGTTGGCTCGTGAGTGTGTTGTTTCTTAACTCCTGGCTCAGATTCAGCTCGGAGGGTAAGCAGGGTGAGGGCTGGCCCGGCTGGGACGGAGCTGAGCGGAAACTTGCAGTTCTGACTGTGGCCTTCCGCTATCTGGACACATACAGAGACTTACTGCAGGAGGAAGGAGATCGCTCCAACACCTTCCCAAAGGTACTGCACACGTTTGTAAAAAAACAAAAAGCTCAAAGATTATAAAATGTTTTTTTTTTTAAGTGTTCAAATGCATACAAACAAAACAAAAAGCTAAAAACTAAACAAACTGCAAAACAGACACTGAAAAATTAATTTATATTTAACATTTTAAATTCTTTTAATATGTATTTTTGTCTTGTTTTTCAGTAAAATACCTAAAAAAAACTAGATTGATTTGGGAGTCTTCTTCAGAGAATATTTCTTGATTTAAGATTGCATTCATTACCTCATTGGCAGTTGTTTTAAGCATAAACCTCATTCAGTTTTGTTAGAAATAATTGGAGATTTGTATATTTTGTGCAGTTCTTAGAGTGTCATCACTGGTATAAGACTTTCAGGGTTACTATGGTAACAGAACATATTAAAGCCCCGCTAAGGAAAATGTTGCTCTTTTTGTCTGTTTCACATCAGTGCTTCTTAATTAAAGACAAACACACCTGTGCTTCAGACGTAATTTTTTTTCTTGTTTGTGATATTTTGTTCTGGTACATGACTACACAAGGTTTATTTTGAAACCTGCTCTTTTCTTGCAGCTGTTTTTAGACGTCAGACTATCTGTTTTCACATTGTCATTTTATTAATATTAATATACTTGCTGAAATTTAGAAAAAGGTCAATTTTTTATAATCATCAGTTGCTGCTTCTCCTTTATTTTCCTCCTGCAGGTCTTAATAATAAATGCATGTCGTTTCAGGAGCTGTATTTGTGCGCCGTTCAGGAGCTCAGCCGCTTTCCTGAACTGGTGGAAGACGTCCTGAAGCTTCAGCGCTGGACTGAGATATTACACAGCCCGTACGCATCAAATCCCCTTCATCCTCACAGTGGAATATTAATATAAGCTATAAATATTTTTTATAAGCTATAATGGCTGCAGAAATCATAGAGGAACAGAAAATCACATAATACACGAAGCCTCAGAGCCTCTCGGTTTGGGGAAGTACAGCTTGAGTTGTAAAGTATTAAATGAGGCGCATGCAGTTGCCCATTAAGAGCTTTAGAACCAGATGAAGAATTAATGTGCAGAGATTAATACTTTAATGTGTTGTGTTGGATTTCGATTGTGTCATTTAAAGCCTCTCCATAGGGCAACAGTCTTTTCATAAACCCTTAAACAGTTCTGTAACTCACTTTATATAAAAAAAAAAAAAAAACATTTTTTTTTTTCCTGGAGAACTTTTAATTGGCACTGGCGTGTTTGGTCTTTCTGCATCTTTAAATTATAAGGATGCCATGCAAACATAATCAATGCCATTTTCATGGTTTTGGCAGACTGGAGTTTAAAATGTCTTGCAGTCCAGTTATAAACAGTTTAAGAGCTTGCCATGACTGGTCCTCAAATATCTTGCACATGCACAGAATATTTTCCATCCCTGATGCCCCTACTAAACTAATTTTAGGTTAATAATAGTCTTTTGGAGACAAATAACTTATTCAGTTATGTACACATGAATAGCTACCTGACTTGTTTTTCCTTCTCTCCAACAGAGCCGAGGAGGACAAGGAGAGTCGCAAGAAGCAAGTCCGCCCGCTCTTCCGACACTTCAGACGTATCGACGCCTGCCTGCAGCCCCGAGAGGCTTTCCGTGGCTCGGACGAAAGTACGTTCAAACCTTCGTTTCAATAGGATGCATAAATATCGCACAGACTGACCGCAGTTTATTACCACTGCGTTTGCCTAGCTGTGCAATAACGCCCATGAGAATACTGTTAGTGAATCATCTTATTCATCCTTTTTTTGTGAAAGTGCCAGTCTGCTTCCACTTCATTCAGACCAGGATGACAAATCGGGTCACAGAAGAAGTGTCTGCCAAGTTTTATAGATGCAGTGAGCTCATCTGATGGAATGAGACTCTTTGTGAGGGCAGTGGCTCAAGCCAAGCTAAGTGATTTCCCAGACCTTAATCAATAGGCAATCTGACAGTACAAAACGCTACTGACCCTGAAGCTTCCAGTGACCCAGTTTGTGCCAGTTTTATCAGAGCCGTGACTGGTGAATGGAAAGGAAGTCAATATTTTATTAGTATGGAATTACTACTATTCAAAGTTTTACCTCTTTTGTCTGACTTGAGATTAAATTTTTCAGTAAAAATGTGATGTTAATTTTTAGAAGATCGAATATATATATATATATATATATATACACACACACACACACACACACACACTATACTGTTCATTTTTTTTTTAAATAAAAAGGTACTTTTATTCAGCAAGCATGCTTCAGATTGATCAAAAGTAACAGTAATGACATTTCTAATGTAAGAAAAGATTTAAATAAAAAAAAAACTCAATTCAAAAAAGAGTCTTGAAAAACGTATCATGGTTTCCACAAAAATGTATTTATTGATCATAACCTTAAATGACTCATGAGCATCAAATCAGCAAATTAGAATGATTTCTAAAGAGTCATGTGACAGTAAAGCTTCTGAAAATTCAGCTTTGCCATCACAGGAATAAATTACATTTAAAAATATATTGAAAGAGAAAACGTGTATTTAAAATTTTATTTTATTTTATTTTATTTTATAAAAAGAGCTGTGCACAATCACAATTTTATTCTCTTAACTGACCCTATTTTTTCAAAATAATAATAAAATAATAAAACAATTTGTAAAATAATTTACATCACACTTCACTAAAAAACATAAAACAGTCAGTCAATGTTTGAAAGCCATAAAAAACAAGTACGTTTTAAGCCATGATTTGAAATCATATATAGTAGTAGCAGCTCTATTATAATTAGGCAAGCTATTCCAACGTTTACAGCCGCCGCAAATGCACAAAAACTTCTTTGATATCGTCTAGACCTTGAAATTTATACTCAGCTTTTGACCAGATCTCAGTGTTCTTCCGGACTGATATTCAGTAAGGAGATCAGAAAGATAGGTCGGTGCGAGACCATTCACTGATTTACATACTAATACAATTTTTTAAATCAATGCTATAATGTACTGGAAGCCAGTGCAGTGAGATGGGGGCGATGTGCATGGGATAGTACATTTGACGGTTTGGTCCTTGTTCAGTCTTCTGCAGGGTTTACACACCAGATCACTCATACGTGACCATCCGGAGCCGTCTCTCATGCCGGGTCGGAGAGATCTTGGCTCTGGTGAAAGAGAAACTCCAGTATAGCGAGGACCAGCCCACCCAACCTGCCAACCTCATACTGGTGGCCGTCACCTCGTCTGGGGGTAAGAGAATGCAAACCTACCAGGACCTCACTTACAGCACACTGAACCCCAAACACAGCATCATATGTGTGAATTATGAAGCGGCATGACACTTAATAATGATCCAGACCTTGACTCACTGTTTGGGAACACAACATTTTTGGGATTGACTTGGCTCATCTGCTTTAACGTGACAATCTAATCTGTGTTTGTTCAGAGAAGGCTGTGTTCCGTCCCAGCGACGAGGCCGTTTTCACCACGCTGGGCGTCAACACCCACCTGTTCGCCTGCGAGCCCGCCGAGCTCGAGAGCTTGGTGAGAACCGTGGGAGGGGGGAGTGGTGTTCCCATGGAGACCCTCAGAAATAGCAAGCATAAGTGCTCTGTATTTGTTACAGTCATGCAGGAAATCTTACTTAGGATTGTTGTTAGTTAAACACCACAAACTACTGAGGATACAATAGTGCTGAGAACTTAAATCAGTGGTTTAGAAAACCATCCAAAATCTTGTTTTATTCAAACACAAAGCGAAAGTAGTGTTTAGTCAAATAGAGGATATAAGCAAATATTGAAGACTTGGGGGCACCTAATGTAGAAGTTATTGGAAAAGCCATATTGACTTGTCCCGTGTCTTTCGATGATCCTCATCCTCATGTGTTTGTCGGTCAGATACCTCTCCCTGAGGAGATCCACTGGTCACCAGGAGACAGCAAACTCCATGACATGAGCGCAGAGGAGGTGGCCAATCAGCTGGTGGTGTTCGACTGGGAACTCTTCAGCTGTGTGCACGAGGTCAGGACACTACAGCCCTCAAATCATCAGTATTCAGCTCAGCTTCAGACAGACACAGGCCAGCGCAAAGCTGCTGCACTGCATTGTGCACATAATGCTCGCACATCATTGTCATTGGAAGATATCAGAAGATTTTGTAGCTTTGTAGCTCTGCATTAAACTGCATTTAAACTTTCTTTATTTTTTATTCATATGCATGGCAGATGCTTTTATCCAAAGCAAAACGCAGGCCATTTTATATGCATTTGCTAACTTTAGTGCTGTTAAACGATTAATCACAATTAATCGCATAAATATTTTTGTTTACATAATACTTGTGTGTGTACTGTGTATATTTATTATGTATATATATATAAATACACACACATGCATGTATATATTTAAGAAAAATATAATTTATTTGTATATTAAATATATTTATATATAATATAATTTATATAAGTATAAATATACATGTAAACACATGTAAATATTTTCCAAATATATACTGCATGTGTGTGCATGTGTACACAAACAAAATAAAGAATACAACAGTTTTGTTGTTGTTATCTGAAACTAAATCTAATAAATTCAAGTTTGGACATTGAATTAGAATTGAAAAAGAATTAGAGTTTTTTTTTTTTAGATGAAAAACTTAACTTTTAAAACTAAATAATATTGCTTTGACAGCTAACTGAAGTAAAATAAGTTTAGATTCTGTGATTATTAAAACCAAAACTTTAAAAGCTATATAGAAAAATGTTAAAAAACTACAAAAGCTCGTAACAAAATTACTAAAACTTAAACTAAAATTAAAATAAAACTGAAAATATATGCATATTTTTAATTGATTATCCTTTGTAGGGTGGGTTACTACAAAGTCTGATCAAGACTTGTCTAGATGCATCCTCTGTAGTTTTCCATTGCAATCAAATGTGTGCCTCAGGAAACTGGCTTTTAGTTCAAGGCTAGCCGCGTAGCAAAGTTCATCTAAAAACAACAAAACTTTATGGCACGTTATGCAATGTTTTCCGTGTCTTTGTTCCTGTTCGTGTTTGATTTTTTGGGGGGTTTGTTTGAACAGGTGGAGTTTGTGTGTTACGTGTTTCACGGGGAGCAGGCTCGCTGGCGCCCCCTCAACCTGGAGCTGATCCTGCAGCGGTGCAGTGAAGTGCAGCACTGGGTCGCCACAGAGATCCTGCAGTGCCAGTCGCTTCCGAAGAGGATACAGCTACTGCGCAAGTTCATAAAGATTGCAGCCTTGTGAGTGTATATCTGTTTGGGTGGGGTACAAGCTGAAACCGCTTCTGAAGGTGACAAAAATGAATTATTCAGGAATCATCATGACACTGAACTGCGTCAGAACTGTGAATGTGATAACATATGACCACCCACGTGTATCAACACATATTCAGTGTTCTGGCTCTCGGAGGCGTGGGTAGCCAATCATAATAGTGTTCATTTGCATTTAGTTTTAAACAAGTTATTAGTCTTGTGTTCATCATCCTGTGTTCATCCACTACCAATTTTCTGTTTGTGGTGGAAGAAACCTTGACTAACATCATAAGTGGACTTGAGGGGGAAAAGACAATTTTATTAGTATTTATGTACTGTTATAGTACTTATTCATATTTTAAATTAGTTTTCAAGTTTTAGTAATTTTATGTGCTTGTTTTCTAATTAGGTTTTTTTAGTTATTTCAGTTAGTTGCCAAATATTTCTTAATTTATACGTTTTTTTAAAGTCAAAGTTTTTCATCTAATATTTGTTTATTTTATTTCAGCTTTATCTCATACTTTTATGCTTTCATTTCTAAATGAATACTTTAGTACACCAAAAATTTGCTGTTAATTTACTGACCTTCATGTCATCCAAGATTCATAAAATACAAGTTAATGGGTTCCGTTACTTTGAAAGTTAAAAAAAAAGCAGGTGCAGGGCAAACAAAATGGATCAAATAATCTACAGTTTCCTGCACAGACCAATTATTTTGCTTCATAAGACCACAATGTTTGTGTTTCCTGTCCCTGCTTTTTTGACTCTCAAAGTGACGGAACCCATTTACTTACATTGTACCACAGTCAGCTACTGAAGAATAAAAGTCTCTGACATCTCTTGGTGGATGACGTAACTGAAAGCCACACTTAAGTAAAAGTACAGACTTAAATGACTTAAAGTCATTCTTTTAGAATATTACTTGAGTAAAAGTTTTTCATCTGATATTTATTTTATGTCAGTCTTCTTTCAGTTATCAATTGCAGAGTTTTAAAGTACGATAACAAGACTGTTACGTTGTTTGTTAGGTTTGTGTGTGTAACGAGTGCTGTTGTGTGTGTGTTTCAGATGTAAACAGCAGCAGGATCTGCTGTCGTTCCTGGCGCTGGTTCTGGGACTGGACAACCCTGCAGTCAGCCGCCTACGTCTGACCTGGGAAGTGAGTGCATTTGTTTGTCAATCTCTCTTTTTCACGTTCTCTTTCTCCCTCTGTCGCACTCACACAGTCTCTTAGCACCTCTGCCTACTCTCGTTCCTAAGAACCGCCGAGTGTTATTCTTGGCAGGAGGCTATTAGCAGTTGTCATGACAACGGCGCTGAATTAGCTCGTGCTGTTCCAAAGGAAATATTTCCATGTCCACCTGTGCGTTTAATGTCAGATTATGCCTTTTGATTTTTAAATGAATCGTAACCCCTCAAACCTTTTTTACCTTATGTGTTGTGTTGTTTACATGCATCCGATTCCTAATGGAGTTTTAATTGGCATGTGCAATGTGTCATTTTGCTAATTGCATGTGTGTGTGTGTGTGTGTGTGTTTTGGCAGGGTTTGCCAGGAAAGTTC
>SCHK01153294.1:0-12699 GCA_004124795.1 Poropuntius huangchuchieni | reverse complement strand
CTATTAATGTAAATATCCTGTTTACCTCATTAGGATGATGAGCCCAGGACAAAAGGCAAGAAGAAGCAAAAGAAGAAGAAAGAAGAAGAGGAGGACATTGATGTGGATGACCCAGAGGTCAGCCGCTTCCATTATCCATTCCACGAGCTGATGGTTTGGGCAGTGCTGATGAAAAGGCAGAAGATGTCTCTGTTTCTGTGGCAGAGGGGCGAGGAAGGTATGGCTAAAGCTCTGGTGGCCTGTAAGCTCCTCAAAGCCATGGCTCATGAGTCGTCTCAGAGTGAAATGGTGGACGACATATCCCAGGATCTCGATAACAACTCCAAGTAAGTGAATGTAAAATCCCTTTCAAGTCTGGTTCACTAATATGCAAGTATGAATCTACAACCTATGAGGGGGAAAAGGCACAATGCTAAAATGCTATGCTAAGTGTTTTTTTTCTTAATTGTTTTACAGTGTTAATCAAAACAATTGGTTTTATTACTTAAATATGGCAAAAATCTATTTGTACACTGTAAAATGAGTCTTCCGGTAATTTTAGGGAGTTTGGAACCTTGGCCTATGAGTTGCTGGATCAGTCCTATAAACATGATGAGCAGCTAGCCATGAAACTGTTGACTTACGAGTTAAAGAACTGGAGTAACTCTACCTGCCTGAAGTTGGCAGTGGCTGCCAAGCACAGAGACTTCATAGCCCACACCTGCAGCCAGATGCTCCTCACTGACATGTGGATGGGCAGCTTGAGGATGGGTAAAAACCCAGGACTGAAGGTGAGGCAATTTCTTTCGATATTTCCAGGGTTCCTGGAGGCCCTTTAATTAAAATGATCTAAAATTGGAGCAGGAAGTCTTATATTTCATAAAGTCATTGCATTACATTTTTAAGTACATGTACTGCAACAAATTAACATCTTCCTGATTATTTTTGTCTTGTTTTCCCATACAAATATCTAGATAATTTGTTGTAAGTTGTTTCTTGATTGTGATTTGCCTTTTTCTTCTGTTTCTGCAAACTCCAGGTGATATTCAGCCTTTTTTTCCCACCTTTTATCCTGCTGTTGGATTTCCGTCTGGGTGATGACGTGTCTCATCAAGTCACTGCAAATAGTGAGGAAAGGAAGACCAAGGATGATGATAAGGCTGGCCGGGTAAAAACTGCACCACTCCTTCTGTTTAAACAAACCACTCCTTTATTAGATCAGTGTAGCGTACATAACTGAAAGCTCTTGACCCGACATAATATGAGCTTAATCCATCAGTAAACACAGGTCTTGCGTGACACATCCACACATGATGTAAATAGAAAGTGGAAGGATTAAATAATAGAAAGCGTATGTAGTTTGCAGATACTCTATTATTTTACAGTCAATAAAAACTCAGTATTTACGGTTAGTTCTGTGGCGAAAAACAGTACGGGAACTCTAGCGCAGAGGTTAATGCTGCATCAAACGGCTTCTTAATCTTATGTTTGGTCTGGTTAAAACAAATCCAGGATGATTTGGTGATTTAGATTTTAGAGAGGATGCTGTTTCTAGGAATTCTGCCTGTTGTAAAACCAGCTCATGTACGTCTAGGATGCCAATGCAGATGCAGTCTCTAAGAAAGGAGATGAGGAGGAAGGTAATAAGAAAATGAGGCGGATTCCTGTTGGAACGAAGATCTATGAGTTCTACAATGCCCCTTTCACCAAATTTTGGTTCAACACTGTGAGTAAAAAAATTAGCTCATCCACTCATTTTCCAAACTGTTTGTCTAATTTAGGGCGCTCTATCCTAGCATCTTGGGCGATAGGGAGGGAAATACTCTGAAAGGATTGAGTAGAATATATTATAGAATATTTTATTTTACTATACACTGCTGTATAACACTATATTAAAATCCAAAATCGTTTGCATTGGACAGATTGCCTACCTTGGCTATCTCATGCTGTACAATTATGTAGTACTGGTGAAGATGGAGCGTTGGCCATCCTTACAAGAGTGGATCGTTATTTCATACATCATCACTTTGGGGTTGGAGAAAGTCAGACAGGTAAAGATGTAAATCTCTCCTTAAAACACCACTGCAGCCACATCTCCAGAAATAAAAGCAAAAACAGTGCAATCAACCCAAACTCAATAACAAAGAATCAGCTTGTAGCCTATATCTGCTACTATCTCCTCCAGATTTTGATGTCAGAACCAGGCAAGCTCAAGCAAAAGATAAACGTGTGGTTGGAGGAGTACTGGAACATCACAGATCTGGCGGCCATCTCGACCTTCTTGCTTGGGCTACTACTTAGGCTGCAAAGTGAACCTTACATGGGCTATGGCCGTGTGATCTACTGCGTGGACATTATCTTCTGGTATATCCGCGTCCTGGACATATTTGGAGTCAACAAGTACCTAGGACCCTACGTGATGATGATAGGGAAAATGGTAATGCAATTACTTCTATTAAATCTGTTATACTTTTTGACCTTGTACACTTGATTGTCAACTATATGGACTTTTTGACTTCAGTAAGCTGCCACCTGCCTTGCAGATGATCGACATGCTGTACTTTGTGGTGATCATGTTGGTGGTCCTGATGAGTTTCGGCGTAGCACGGCAGGCTATCCTCCACCCAGACGAGGAGCCCACATGGCGCTTGGCTCGCAACATCTTCTACATGCCTTATTGGATGATCTATGGAGAGGTGTTTGCAGATTCGATAGACCGTAAGACTAGAATTCATAGTAAGATTTTGTTTCCTGCCTCTAGGGTAGATAGACGGCCTTTAACAGTCTGCTCCACCTTCCTAACACCTATGTGATCCTGCTGTTTCTTGCTGCTTACCCTATAACATCATGCCTAGTGCCTTTCTTGTTGTGATAGAAACCTTTTGAGAATTTAGCCTTGTAACTTTCAAACTTGGAGACAGAGAAATTAGTTGTCAAATTGTGGTTACTTCAGTATTTCAGGCTGTATGTCATTATTCTGCCATACACATTGCAGCAGTTTCTAGTTGATTATCGTGCCTGTCTGTTGATTAAGATGCATTTGATTAATTCTTGTTGCATACTTTGTTCTTGTTTCTGGTTTCCACTTGCACTAACTGACTGTTCGTGTCTATTCTGCTCTTCTGGAATTTGCTCAAGTTTACGCAATGGAAATAAACCGTAAGCAAAACTATAAACATTTGACACAATGATAAACACTGATTTCACGAAAGATAACCCTACTAATGGTATAGCGGCATTGGAATTGTTGTGAATGCGGAACAGATCGATTGTTGGTGCTATAATGTAACAAGAAAGCTTTTTTAAACAGCCCCCTGTGGAGAAAATTTATATGATGAGGATGGGAAAAAGCTTCCACCCTGCATCCCTGGAGCCTGGCTGACTCCGGCCATCATGGCCTGTTATTTGTTAGTGGCCAACATCCTGCTTGTGAATTTGCTCATTGCTGTCTTCAAGTAAGAATGCCAGCATTTCATGGTTTTGATGACCTATTTCAGTTGTAGCATGTAAAAACCAAACAATTTGTGGCTATCTGTCTTCATTGGTGTACATCTATTAACAGTTTAGTGGTGTCGATTCACTGCTATGTGTTTTCTCCCATTAAAGCAACACATTCTTTGAAGTTAAGTCCATTTCGAACCAGGTGTGGAAGTTTCAGAGATATCAGCTCATCATGACCTTCCACGACAGGCCTGTGCTGCCTCCACCAATGATTATTTTGAGCCACCTCTACATCATTTTTCGCAAACTCTGCTGCCGCTGTAACAAGAAAAAGGAGGGAGAACTGGATGAAAAAGATAAAGGATTAAGTGAGTTTCATAAAATAATTAGACCAAAGTATAAATGATCAAGATGCAGGTGTCCAAGTGAGTAATAAATGACCATGAGATAAATATTTGCTTGTATTCTATTTCTTTTCCTCATAAAGAGCTTATTCTTACCCCGGATGAGCTGAAGATGCTGTATGAGTTTGAGGAACAATGTGTGGAGGAATATTTCAGGGAGAAAGAAGATGAGCAACAGTCCTCAAATGACGAGCGTATCAGGGTTACAAATGAAAGGTAATTTAAGTACAGGAATACGGGTAAATCTCTTAAATCCAAGTCTGCAAACTTCTTATCAATTCAATCATCACATCTACATAATCTTCTTGTTCATGCTTAGGGTGGAGAACATGTCGATGCGCCTTGAGGAGGTGAATGAGAGGGAGAACACAATGAAGGCTTCCCTTCAGACAGTGGACCTTCGTTTATCCCAGCTGGAAGACATTAATGGCCGAATGGTGAATGCCTTGGAAAGGCTGGTGGGAATCGACCACTCCGAACTCCACCGGACACGCTCATCGGCCTCCTCTATTTGTGATCCCTCCTCTCTACAACGTCACAGTAGCATCAACAGTGCTGATGGGTACAGCCTCTACCGCTATTACCTGGGTGTTGATGACCGTCCACCTGAGGAGAAAGAGGCAGATCTGAATAAAACAATAAGCACTACAAACCTCAACACAAAGGAATATGGTCAGAATCTAGAGGTGGATATTCCAGGGGTAAAAAGACGCCTTGGCTCATGTGTGGACATCCGAATCTTTCCTTGTGATAAGGGTGCTGAGGACGAAGGGACAAAGCCAGAATCACCAAAATCTACAGTTCCTGACAACCAGACTTCTTCGGATAGAGCCACAATGAAGGAAGCCTTGATGATGGAGAGAGCAAAACTTCAGGCGACTACCTCCTACCCTCTAGAAAAGGTGAAAGCTTATAAATACTATCCCGGAGAAACACAAAGCACATCCCCGTCCACTGTACGAAGGTGTTGGAGCACAATCTCATTTGATCAAGCCAGTGGAAGGGAACCAAATCAAGAAGGAGAAGGAATGGGTGGGTCTCCAGCTGCAAGACGCTGGAGTGCTGGCTATGAGTATAAGGTGCACCCTAGTCTTTTTGGTCAGACGCCAAAGGTATCAATGGTAAGACCCTTGGTAGACCAGATTGACCAGTTTAGCAACAGTTTCAAGGGAGAGCAACATTCTGACCAGCCTGAGCAACAAATGCTGAGAGTTTCTTCTAGACACAGTGTAGATGAGATAGGAATGCAAGACGGGGAGAAGACAATGGACAGTTCAGGTGGATCAGTGAATCATGAACAATGTCAGTCAGTTTCTGAAGATGGGATAAGAAAGGGTGAAGAGCTACACTCAGCGGGGACGACTGGAAGACAGGCATCGCTTGATGTAGATAAGGTAAATCAGGAAGAAGGGAGTGAAAATGTGGACAAATGCCTGAAAGATACTGAGCAGGAGGTGGCAAAAGAACCAGATGATCCTGAAGGAGGTCTTGGAAAGGAGGAAAGTTCAGAGAAGCAAGACGGAGAGAAAACAGAGGAGATACCAACAGGTCCCTTCGATTCTGAAGTCCAAGCTGATGGTAGCCATCTGCTTCTGCCAGAAGACACTATGTTCCTCCCTGGAAGATCTAAAAGCTGGTCCACAAAACCTTGCATGTCCTTAGGAAACAGCTTGAAAAGAGCCCACGGATCAATCAGTGAAAGAGACCTTGCTGGAACATTTGAAGACTCTCCTGATGATCCAGGTAAACCAGCACAGAAGACAACAGACGATGGACCATCAAACGAACCGCAACCGGACACCCCAGAGGGAGTCCAATAAGAACAGAAATTCAACAGACAAGAATCACACACATATTAAAGTCTGTATATCCACCTATACCACTATATACTTACATTAACAGTATGCACTCAGATGTCATGATCAAGTTAACGGAGTAGCAAACCTCTAAAGTCATAGAATCAACTATCCATTATTTGTGTGCTTGCACTTAAAAGTATTTCCATCATTATATGTATTTAAAGTACAAAATACATTGTGTGACAGTATGTATCCCTGCTCACTGCTCTGGTCTTCATCATGCCATTTATGTATTATGGTTTAGATGTTTTTGACTAGTAAAATGACAGTATTATGACAATTTATGGGCTAAAAAGTAAGGCTATGCAAACTGAACAAGTCAAAGGACAAAATGAGTCTACCTCAATGCAAAATGTTTGGAGTTAGCATGTTGTATGAGTGATGCATTCTGTTTATTGTGGGAATAAGACTGTGTAATAGCACCATCTGCTGTTCTGGATGATGAACTGCTGGAAAAAAGAAAACTTTAAATGAGAAAAAAAATGAACTGAAGACAGGTTTATACAGTATTTACTTTGGTTATATGTAGTATAAAAGTCTACAATTAATAAAACCACACTTCAAATTCTTGTTCACATTTTCTTTGTTAAGGTTTCAACACGTTTAAATAAGCATACTGTAGCTTTTCAGGAAACAGGTCGCATTATAGAGTCCAATAACACCACGTCATCTCTTACAAACTCGGTCATACAATCACAAATATTAAAGAAAATACATGCATAACAATGGTCCCATCTGAATATCAGTGGTCATGATATATGCTACATTTATCAAAGTGAAATGACGATCACCAAAAATTTCTTTTGAAGATTCAAAACAGTCCAACTCAGATTAATGGATCCAGTTCCAAGGCATTAAGGTCCCCAATATCAGCACAAGTAGTCGGAAGAGAGAAATCCCAAATGGGGATGTTTTATTGCTGTAATCTGTACTACTACTTCTGACACAATTATTAGTGCAGTTTGAAAACAAAAGTGCTGATTTAACCAGTTGCATTCACCCTGCATTTTTTGACTAAAACAACTACAAATAATCACAGTACACACCAAAAACAACAACAACAACAAAAAACCGAATAATACCACTTTTTGGCAACTGTATGTTTCTTTAAGAGCCTATGGTGAAAAATATGTAAACTGTAAATAAAGGTTGCTTGTACATTGAGTATATAATCTTATGCACTGGATGTTATTGATCAAAAAATGAAAAAGAGCTAAAATCAGAAATATCAAGCTGGAATACAAAAAAACCTCAGTTTTCATTAATGAATTTTCATAAACATGCATTAGTGGCTTTCCTGTTAAGCAAAATACAAAACATACTATAGCATTGACACAAAGACCCTAGTCCCTATACTTGATTTCACATGGCCAAGCAGACTCTTTTCAAATTAAAACATTAATTTAAATGCTAATTAAATAGTTAATGATTATTTTCATATTCAAAAAATGTCTCAAAATTTTCACAAATCAGTGCTAGACTGAATTTGAATATAAACCCTATGTTTTATCACCCTAAGGCTGAGGATCTACAGCACAACACAGGCACAATTTCTCAGGTTTAGCTGTGTCAGGCATACACTTCCTATGGGTGCTTGTGATTTTGCCAAGTAAGACGTGTTCCCTTTGATACCTGACCTGGAGATGTTCCTTCACCCATCTTGCTCTACAGCCATCATGTTCTATCTTTGCAACCATTCTGCAGATGGATTGATGTCCGACTGTCCTATACATGGACATGCCTGTGAGGAGAGCTCATTAAAAACACATATAAAGTGCTTTTAACCCACTGGCATCCCAAAAATTGCCTTTTACAGATTTTCTCTATTAAATGTTTTGAACCAGTGCAAGAACACAGTGTATATACTGTATAAAAACACTCAGGAACATATTACAACAAGACAGATTCACTGACTAATTCTGTACATGATACATCTAAGCCTTCAGCAGCAAATGTTTTAAGACAGCATGTGCAGTGTCCATATAGAATATTTTACAATGACATATAAAAAACAAAAAAATCGTATTTGATCCATTATCTTTTGACACAATTATCACCACACAACAAAGGAAACGTTTCCCAATGTGACTCTACCACCGAGTAAACTCAGAGTTAGCTGCATCATTCCTCTGTTCCATCTTGACTTTAGGGGCTTGGAAAGACGAACCTTCATCTGTTCTTGAGCCTGATAGTTCAGCTCTTTGCAGGGGCTCTTGTGATATGTTATACCAGCAGAGCATTTTTGGCTGCAGCAGACACACAGCAAGTGAACGTACTGTAAACACTTGCCATAAAAGCGTTACAGCAGAGCACACTTAAAGATGCTGTGCTTTTTAGAGCGCTTCTCTGAAATCTTCACCGGCCCTCCGCTATCTGCTTGACCACCATCATTCTAGTCAACAGAAAGAAAAACATTTTAATTTTGCTTTGTTAAACATATTTTTAAAAAATTGTGATTTAATAAAGTAATAAAGTCAGGACTGCGAGATATAAACTGAAGTCAGAATTGCGAGACGTAAACTAGCAATTGCGAATTATAAAGTCAGAATTATAAGATACAAACTCACAATTTTGTGAGATATAAAGTCCAATTCTGAGGGGGGAAAAAAAAGACTCACAATTTAGAGCTCTAAAGTCAGAACTGCTTTGTTAAACATTTTTTTTAATTATATATAAACTCGCAATTATAAATAATAAAGTCACAATTGTGAGATATAAACTAGCAATTGCGAGTTATAAAGTCAGAATTGCGGGATATAAACTGGAAATTCAGATTTTTTCCCTCAGAATTGCATGATATAAACTCACAATTGCAAGTTATAAAGTCAGAATTACAAGAAATTATGTCAGAATTGTGAGATATAAACTCACAGTTCAGATTTTTCTCTGAATTGCATGATATAAACTCGCAATTGCAAATTATAAAGTCAGAATTGTGATATAAACTTGCAATTCTTAGAATTGCAGGTTTATATCTTGCTAGTGTGACTTTTTCATGAGATATAATGTAAGAACTTTGATATATATATATTTGTTTAAATCACTTGTATAAATAATTTTAATACAAATAAATAAATTATATCTAGTAAAATACTGTTTTTTTTTTCTTGCCAGTTTTACAAAAAACTTCAAAAAACACTTACCATTTTTCTGCTAAGTCGAGCCATAATGTCTCTGGCAAGGGTGAAAAAGGCCTCTTCGACATTTATGCTGGTTTTAGCACTTGTTTCCAAAAACTTGATCCCGTAATCAATTGCCAACTGAACAAAAAGTAAAAAATGACAACAAAGTTATAAAAAAATATATATATCATTAAAATTCGATCCAGTATCACTCAAAATACTGAATATCTGATTCAAAATACTATACCTATAATAAAAATAATGACATTTATGCATTTTATTTGTTCTCTTAATTTTAAAAAATGTATTTTACATTATTCTTTTATTAAATTATGTATTATTTGTATGGAAAACTATAAGTTTGTAAGACTTGAGAGGCCTCACTTTCTCTCCTCTCTCTTTGGACACCTGTCTCCTGTCGTTCATGTCACATTTGTTTCCGAGGATCATCTTCTCTACGTCGGATGATGCATGCTGAAATGAGTAATTGAGAAGTTCAGCACTTCAAATTACATTCAAAAGAAATTAAATTCTCTAACAAATGCATCAAATAAACAAATTATATTTGATATAAATTGGGAACAAGCCTTTCATACAATGGCCCCTAATATGATTGGACAGCAGTGTATTAACCAATAAGAAATCAGGACCGAATCTATTTAATAATCTAAATTACAAAACAATATGTGACCATATTCCTTTTCAGTTTTACCTCCTCAATGTTGCGTATCCAGTTTTTAATGTTCTCAAATGACTTTTCACTGGTTATGTCATATACCAACATAATGCCCTGAAAACAAAGCAAACAGAAATATGAAACATCCATCTTCAGTGAACATCACATATACTACTGTATACATGAGTAGTAGCCAGTAGTGTTTTACCATAGCGCCTCTGTAGTACGCCGTGGTGATCGTCCTAAATCTTTCCTGTCCTGCTGTGTCCCTGTAAAACAATCAGTCACACGCAAATACTATATGCATCCTTGTTCCTTCCTTCCTTTGTCACCCTGCCTCAACACTTCACATTCGTTTACAGTGAATCCCCTCCTGCTCTTTGCCAGGTTTTAATATAAACATCCTGTACATAGAGAGATGAGAGAGGTACGGATGCACAGCCTGTCCATGACACTATTATCTACACGTCTCATCCTTCATTAGTCACCTAACTGGACAGGGTGCGTGAACATTATGACTGTTAACAGGAAGACCAGCCACAACATGTAATGTGATATCCTTCTTACTCATCAGTCTTCACAGATGAACGATCAAGGACTGTTACAAGTTAGCAGGTTAATGGGCTAGCCATATGCTATATTAGCAGGTTAGTCAGTGTAGTGTAATAACTTACGTATAGCCTGCTATCAGATTTAGCAGTTAAAGTATGCTAAGCTTTGTCCAGTGGCTAACTTTCTAAATTTGACTAAACGGCTAGTGGTATGATAAACTAGCATGGGCTCGTGAAATGCTAATAGCAGGTTACTGGTATGCTAAGCTAGCAGTTTAATTGATGAGGGGTACACAAAGTTTGCTTGCTAACTGTATAACTTGCAAGCTAAGTGAAAAACAGAATGA
This sequence comes from Poropuntius huangchuchieni, assembly GCA_004124795.1. Lineage (NCBI taxonomy): Eukaryota > Metazoa > Chordata > Actinopteri > Cypriniformes > Cyprinidae > Poropuntius > Poropuntius huangchuchieni. The sequence continues at coordinate 2,320 of SCHK01153294.1, read as the reverse complement.
TAAATTATTATTTGACCATTTATAGTTATTTATTATAATCTATTTGACACATTACTTAAAAGATTTTGAAAATTGATGTTTTAACCAGGTACCTGTGTATACGAGATCAAATGGCTTCTTGTAGTGCTTCGAATGAAGTTCAGGAATTAGTTAGCATATAGCTAGCTCATGATTAGCTACTTGCTTTTGCTAATCACAGGCAAGTTGTAGTTGTAATTTAGATGGGAAAGAAACTGCACTTAATTGTTCTGAATGTGCACTTATATATAGTATATTTAAAAACACTTATAAAGTATATTCTTATAAAACTGTACTTGGAGATAATATACTACTGCTGAAATAAAAAGCCACTTAAGTGAATTTAAAACACTTTTAAAAGGTGCACTCTGTAATAAAGTCAAATTAAAAGTTGTATTTTTAATGTATGTTTAGCTACGATCATTGATTACTATTTGGTGTGCTTTAAAAATTACACTGTACACGATTACACTGTACTTGATTATATATTGGAATTATATGATAGTACATTTAGCCAGTACAAAGCTAATATATTTTAATTGTTCTAAGTCACAGCTTTATTAAAAAGTGTAACTATAAATATGCTATAGGTGTCTTTTCTTAAACTTTTAGAAGTAGCCTACAATATCTAAATAGATTCAAAGCTACTTACAAGAAACAAAACTCTGTCTATGTGCAAAAACTTTTGTTCTCTATATACAGAAAGTCTTTTTAAGATGTGAATAACACACTAACAGTTTACACAGCTTTAAATATCTCTGAAGACAAAGTGTAAATGATGATATAACAGGACGTATGTAAGACAGGACTTAGCACTGCATATTAATGACAAACAAACGACTCACCATATCTGCAGCTTGATTTTCTTCCCATTCAGCTCAATAGTTCTGATTTTGAAATCAATTCCTGGCAACAGAGAAAAAGAGAAACATTGTCAGATCTTCAATGACTGGCACCACATGGAATCAATGGTACAATCAATGTTGCACTGCAGTAGTGAAGATATAATGAGTTGTTTCCAGTTCCTGGGGTTAAACTGCTCCTCTTGGCATTTTTTTGCCCTGCTGGTTAGTGGAAAATTGCTTGTTTTTCTGTATTCCAGGTTGCCTCACACAAATGCTGTGTGCTATGCAACAATAAACTCAACATTTTAGGTTGCTCTGTATATATGACATCTCAAGCCTATTGATGGTTTTGAGGAATCATTGGTTTCCAATAAATAAATGAATCAAGATGGAGGATTCAAAGCTTATTCATGATGCAAAATGTGGCATTCAGTAGAAACCAATGATATAATATGTCTTACACTCAATACAGCTAGTCAAATGAGCGACTCTGTACTGTGGTTTTCCTGTGGAAAAATGTCTAATGCTACAACAATATACTGGTTGAAGGTCTGGGCTGGTAAACAAAAAGTTTATACAAAAAAAAAAAAAAATTGTATTAAGCACAAACCTAACTAAATTGCATTACAGTTTGCTAACTTTTGTCCAACAAATAAATTGATCTTGTTTTTAAGTAAGTGTGGTTAATATTAGCAATGCATTTCAGTTAAATTTTTCAGGTAAATAAAGGTCCACTGATTGGCCAAACGCATTTTTAAAAAGCCATGTAAAGATATTTACACCACGAACATGTATATCAAACAGCGATAACAACATTTACATGTTGTCTACTGCGTTATATTTTTTCACACAGAACTCACTTTGACTTTAGTTCATGTAAATTTGACTGAACAAAAAACACTCGAATTCGAATTCTTGAAAAGTTGATTCTTTTAGCTACAGCTACAATGAAGAGGATAACAAGCCCTTTATCAAGAATTATATTAGTTATTTATATGGAGTGTCTATTTGCACTAAGTGCAAATAGCCCGCCTTGTTGGCAGTGGGTATTTACACTAGCTCCGCCCACCAACGTGTGAATGAGCTAGTCATAATTACCAAAAACATTAATTTATCATCAGTTCTAGTGGCGCAGATGGTAAATCGCATGTTGTGAATATTTTGACACGATCGACCCGGGTTCGAATCCGCCTTTGGCAAACTTTTTTTCTCCCTCTTTAAATTTCAAATCACATCAGAAAAGCATTTATTTTTAATAAAAATGAAGCAAATAATCAAAAAGTTGAAAATAAACTATTGGGTAGGGTCAGGGTAGGTGTAGACAGCACTTTATTGTCCTAATAAGGTGTCAACCGTGGCATCTATTTAATAATTTGAATTAAAATAAAAATTTACACGCAGTAAGTTGCATACTGGTAGAATGTACTTCAATACTGAGGTGCAGATAATTGCCACTA
>SCHK01153284.1:0-10929 GCA_004124795.1 Poropuntius huangchuchieni | reverse complement strand
AACAGAACAAGCATGTATCCTGTTTTGTATCCTAAACTCCTAAAACATTGTGTGTGAAAATATTGAAATGTTCACAAGTAACTGTCATTTAATTACACATTTTTTCTCAGTAAGTTTAAAGGATTACATTTATTTTGTAATTAAATACCTCAGTTACATGTAACTACTCCCCAATGCTGGTAACAGCCCTAGTAAAAGCATATGAATTTATACTATCCAAGTAGATGAAAAGTCTGACCACAGTACAAAAGAAATCTGCCAACCCTGAACAATGCCCACTGGGTATGTTCTAACTGACCAGATAAGATAATTAGTATTTCAACAATGCACATGAAAATATGCTGGCTGAATGGTTACATAAGAGATAACTGATGGTGGCACAGCGCTAGTGAAGACAAAACATTCATATTCATTCAACTAACTCAGTTCCTTTAATCCTATTACTATGCAAATACAAATGATAAAACGATCTTCCATGACAGACGATGTTTACACTATGGCTACCACTGAGAATACATCAGTGAATTTTCACTGTTGATCTGTAGATGGCAGTGACACTCTAACTAAAAAGAGTAACCCTTTTGTTCAGCATCATCATGCTGTTATATTTCCACAACAAAATGTGCAAGATAAAATAAAGCCATCAAATAAAAATGTTGTACAATATTGTGCAACATAATAAAATTAAGTCAGCATCTGTGATTTTGGGCCTGTTTTTGATCAACAGATTCAGAAATGGCCTAATTTAACTGAAACATGCTTTTTTCCCACCCACCAGACAACCATTAAACCTTCTGAGAATTGCTGAGCCATTACTAAGAGGCACAGCATAGCACAAAGCAGTCTTTGTGAAGCTGCATTTTGACCCAGTCCGGTCTGAGCAGCCCTCCATTCAGCTTTAAGCAGTAGAAGCAGAGGCCAGGCCAAAAATCACAGTCTGGAATCTCCACAACGGCTCCTGGGTTTACTGCATGAGTTTAAGAGCCATTTACAAAGGTCTCCATGTTCTGGAGGTGCACTGGTCTGCAGGAATCCTTCCTGTAACAACATTTAGAGCAAACCACATGCTTGTTTACACACATATTAATAACTAATAAAATAACTAATAATAATAAAATTAAAATACATGACAGGAATATAGAGAAAGCTTCTGTCTAAAGGCAATGCAGTTTTGTTGCTGTTTGTCTGTTTTGTACAGAAACCTTGCCTAGATCCAGTTTGAGGACCATTCTTCTTTTGATTTAACAAATACATTACAATCCACTATAACATAAGTTAGCGTTACCTCGAGAACAAAAAAATATATCACTATAACATTAGATTTAGTTAACTTGAGAACAAGAATATTGTAAACAAGCTACGTTAGCCCACTTGTTTACTATGCAGCGAACAAAACAAAGGTAGGCCTGCTATTCAAAACCGACATTATAAGGTCATGAAATGCCTTTTTTAATTGTATATAACACTTAAATATATTTTCTGTTAATAAATGTCTTGTCAAACCGGTTCATTTTTCCCCGACAGTTTAACAAATCCTCTTTCGTGTTGACACTTGTGTTAGCTTTCATCAGTCTTACCTGTAACTGTGTCAAATTCGTCACTAAACAAACCGAAAAACGTCAATCCAGTGATTCATTCAACCACATGCAAACGTAACCAATACGAAACGCACGTCGTGCAAAAGAATTGGTGTTTCGTTCGTGAACGAATCTGTGTTTTGAATCGACCTTTTTACGTGAAGGAATCATTTCACTGAACAACCTAAAGAGTGAACACGGTTTTGTTGTTCGAGTCTGACCAGGCGGCACTAAACCAGACTTAACATGAACGAACTTAACTGAATTATCTCATTTGTTTACAAGAATCTGCTGACCGACTGAACGAGCCGTTTGTTCAGTTCGTCATTTAATCTCGTTCACAGTAGGAAGAGAAAGGCTCAGAAGAATATAATGAATGTGTCAAAATGACTGAGCATACAAAATTAAAATGACTCATTATTTATTCTTTTTTTTTTTTTTACATCTTGATTAAAGTTATGCCCAGTAGCTGACAAAATATTTGGAATTATAATAAGACTGCATTGTCATTTGTGGAAAAAATAGATCTGCAGTTGTATTAATAGAGGACGTTTCTACATGGCGTGTGTGTGTGTACGATTCTAATCTTATAATTCATAAAGTGAATGATTAAATGATTCATTGTAGCATAAATGTTCGCTAAGCGAATCATTTTAGTGAGCCGATTCAAAAGATTCGAATCACTGGAATGAAGCAAAAATCCCCACCACTAGTTACAATAAGCGCAGGTTGGAAGGCAACGAAATTGCCAGTGGCACCACTTCTGGGGGAGGGGACATAGCCGTCATAAAGAAACCCTCACACCGACGTTTGATAAAGCAATACTTCTGTCAGTCCTCCAGCTGTCAATCAAGATAAATGGTCTCTTTAAAACCCCTATCAGATACGAGGTATCGTCATAGTCGGATTCTGGCCGCTGTCAGTAGCGACAGGACGGTGCAAAGCAGCAGCGCACACTTGTCGCAGCAAGAGCTCCGAGGATAAAGAGTTTGTGTGGAATCAAGGTGCGCAAAATGAAAGATATTTCGCCGGGGCGCACATAAACTGCGTTGGATTGTGGTAGATAGATGCATTTCACTCTATTTAGTGTCCGTCAACTTTGCAAAATAAGGCGAAATTGCCTTAACCACTTCTGTAAAATAGGAGTAAAGGTGATCGCTCCGAGCAAGGATTCAATTAGTCCAGCAATTGTTCCAGGCGAGAACTGAGATAAGCGGATACTAAGACGGAGTGAAATGGATCTGAAGGCGCTGGGCTGCGTGGTGCTCTTACCCATTCAGATATTCTACTATATTGTCAAAGCGACCGTGTGCTGGTTCTTACCGAGCAGGCGGAGAGATCTGACCAGAGACGTGGTGCTTATCACGGGTGGCGGACGGGGCATTGGCCGTTACCTGGCTAAGGAGTTCGCCGTGCGTGGAGCTAAAAAGGTAAACATGATGTATCATTACCGTTGGTTATATGGCTTGGTTATACTGCGTAATATTTCAATTCAAAACTTTCTACGGGTGTATAGTGTTAGTATAGCCCCATAGTTTGAATTCCAGGTGGTCTCCCTCTTTCTTTCTCATTATTGTGATTGCTAACTATAAATCAAAACTAGCAGTCAGATTACTCAAAGCGTCATATGCATAGCGCTATTTGGCATAGAAAACACAAAATTATCGACATGACTGCTATTAATATAAAAATAATTAAGCTATAATGATGCAATGTTACTATCAAGAAAGATACATTTATTTATATCCCATGACTGTCTTCTCCTTACAAAAAGTATGAGTTTCCACCAAAATACAATACAAATAGAATATTTTCAGTGTCAGAAGCTTTCAGAATCTAATTGTAATTTAAATGTTCCACTGCACCTCCTTAACCACTGTTTAATTACTCTGAGGAAGAATACTGATTTGAATAATAGGCTAATTAATGGAAAGTTGTTTTAACAATGATTAAAACATTTGTACAGTCTAGCTGTACTGTAATAATCAAATGTTGAAACCATAGTATGTATGTGAAAACTGGTTATTATGGCATATTTTGTAAGCTAATCAACATTAACACAAATCATTAGCTTAGTAATGAATGCGTTTGTTTTGTTTTGCAAAGTATCAGTCTGTATGGGCTACTCCTCTCCCTAGGGACATTACATGTCCTCTTCATAAACCCATTGTCTCAACGGTGCATAGGTCATAACCTCTATGGTCAACAGACCAATCAAAATGTAGAGCTGGAATCCAATGTCTGGTTCAGCTTGTAATACAAACTGGGTCAACCAACAAACAGCTATTTTTTCCTTCTTTCAAACTTTGACAGCTCTCATGTTCAGATTATTACAGAGGTCCCACTAGAGAGGCCAGTGGCCAAGAGGTTCACGGTGCCAGAAACTTTGACCTTGACTAAACACTTGGATGATTAGGCTTCTGACTTTTCATATGAATTTTTACTCTATTACAAGGTCTATCTGGAGTATTTAATGGCTTAATTAAATCTTTCACATTGGCAGTAGCGTAATGTTTTTGTGTCCCAGCAGTCAGATTGCGAAGCACAGTCTAATGAAACAGGACTGTGTGCTGAAAGTCAAGAGCTGGGAAGAAATATCTCAGCTGCCTCACCCACCCAAGACATTGCATTATAAATAGACCCAGTGGCCCAACTGTAATAAACAGAGCTTAATAACTTCTGTAACTGTGACAGGGGCCCCCATGCTTGGCGGGGTTACACCCATGGCTTTACTTTGATTTATACACATTTCCCCTCCAGAAAAGCTTGTGTGTATGAGGCTAAATAAAACCCATCATAAAAGTCGCAGCACAAACCTTCCACAGCAAACAATTCGGAGACCTTAGATCCCTGAATGCTCACCGTCCCAGGGCGAAGGTCTTTGAAAGGAGTAGCTTTGCAGCAGTACGTTAAAGGAAGCCACTGTGCTTGTCAACACCCCGTTGTTAGCCATTGTCAAGGTGTGAAGGCTTTGGAAGAGACACCTGCAGTGGCTATCATCACAGTTAGCCCATTCTTAAGGAATGCTAAAAAGGCATGAATCATAAATGCACAGGCTCAAATTTAACTTGACCACTAGGTGGGGGTTGAAATTTTCCAGAAAGTAGCCATTTATTATGCCGCCCAAGAGGTCAGCAAGTCCTCACTGCATGGTAATTCAACACTGGAAATATTTTGCAAAAATGATGTCATTGCCAACTAACCAAACCCTGAATGATGATTTGAAAAACCAAGGAAAAAAAAAAAATNGCCAACTAACCAAACCCTGAATGATGATTTGAAAAACCAAGAAAAAAAAAAAACAAGAACAGAAATTCTGGAGATTCTTTATTAAGGTTCTTTATTGGCATCTCCATATAGCCATAGACCTTTAATATCCACGGAACCTTTCCATTGCACAAAGTGGAAAAAGAATCTTCAGATTATTTAAATATTGTTTGAACTAAGAAAGAAATATAGAAAAAATTCTTATGCCAAAACCTTCTTTTGGAACCTGTGTACAGAAGCACCATCATCCATGGCCATCCATGTGGTCCCATGGCTAATGGTTTAAGGAAGTGTGAAGGAAGTGAGCCCTATGTAAATTGCTTTCTGTATGTGTATGGGCTGGGGGGAGGGTGGTAGGGACCATACAGCTCCCAGCTGGGCAGTGCCCTGTGGCTGACCCTTCTGTCTCCACACTAATTAGACAGCGGCAGGCGACTGCCTCCTGAACTCCTTGTGCCCCCGTTCACATTCAGACCCATCCCACAGGGAGCAAAGTGGAAGATGTAATGCTGATATTATCATGCATTTCACCATAAACCAGCTTAAATGCTTCTTCATTTGGGCTTCAAAAACAGAGAACTCATCATTTGTGTTTACCTTTAAGAAAACACAATGTGTGTCCTCACAGGACTGGATTAAGCACGGTTTGTTTGCTCCTTATTTTCGCATATTATATGCTAATGCGGTGCACTCAACCATTGCTACTCTAAGGACTTGAGTGATAAGACTTGCTAATGTGATGTGTGCAGATGAAGCTCATAGTGGGATTGTATGGGAGACCACATTGTGAGCTCTTGTTCTCTGACAGAAATATCAAGATTGTTGTAAAATCCTATTATAAGCTTAATCAAGACCCTCCCAGTAATTAGCTTAAAGGCCATGCATATAAAGCAGACCCATACAAAAACACAAAGGCAAGTTTATCAAATAAACGTGCATTAGGCCAAAGAGGTAAAACCACCTGCAGATCAGACCACCTTTGGCTTAATTCATCAGCAAACATCACAGATAGAGACCGCAGAGATTGTTTTATCTGGTTAGAATACATTCAGCTAGAAAAACATTGAGTAAAACAGTCTTACATTTTTGGTGAGTAATCTTTCTTAACATTTCAGATGTGTAATGGCTCCTTTTTTCCATGTAGGAGTCAAATGAAATACATAATTATCGAAAAGAACACACCACATGCTCAGAGGCTGGAAATTTCCATAAACCCTTTCTCGAAAAAGGCAACCAATTACAAGCAACCATGGCAAATAAATGTGTACCATTTTTCAGTGACAACCACCCAGCGCCGTGAAAAAGGTTACTGTACACTTCAATATTTTGCCGTCAGTTTTTGCCATTAAAAGCAAAGCTTTGTGAAAGTAAAAACCTCAAACCAGACCCTGGGTTTAGCTGACAACAGCATTTTGGTTCCAATAAAACTGAATGTTAATGGAGGGCAAGGGTAAGTCCCTTTCACAAGCCATCATTATAAAATATCATAATATTAGCTCTCCACTAGTTTGTGATGGACATAATCACACACATTTATTTCAGAAATTAGGACATGTACAATAGAATAGAGTTTTTATATTAAGTTAATTATAGTGTTACTGTATACCAGTGTTGTTGTTGTTAACTAAAAATTCAAAATTGTTTTCAATAATTAAAATAAAGCTGAAACAAAATTAAATCTAAATATTAAAGGAAAAACGTAAACAACATACACACAGAATGGCAAAAGCACATAAAAAATTACTAAAATTAAAACAAAAACTATATATATATAAAAAAAAACAATAGAAAGCCAACCAATAGAAGCTGAATAGAATAGTACTGTATATAAATACAAAAAAAACTAACTAAATAAATAAATAAAATAGATTTATATGTTAATATTTTTCCAAATGAGGAAGATTTTGTCATCTTAGCTAATGTCTGCAGCAAAATTTGTCCACACACACACACACACACAATTATGAGGTTGTTGAAGCAGAAAATGGCTGGGTCAGTATGCCCAGCAGGCTGTGTAATCTCTATGAGAATTGTCTGTGAGAGATGATGAGGCAGCATCACTGATTTCATTACCTTTCCTTGACCTCTCAGACTGACAAATCTAATTGACCAATCACTGCCCCCCTATGTTCCCTGTCCCAGCCAATCCATTCACATAGGCTTCTCTCTTAATCCTTCTCCAAACTAATAGTGGCTGTGAAAAATAGCCCCACTGTTCCTTCAATGAATGGGACTCTTCTGTTTATACCATACCCAACTACTTTGTTTCATATGTTGGTGTGGTATATATTCCTCCCGAATGGAAAAAGCTTTTGTTGTAGAACTTGTGGTATGACCCTTGTGGCGTGTGGCCTAAGTTAAATTTGAAATACATTATTTTTATATTTTTTTCCCCATGGAATATCATTGTGGAATACCATATTTCTCCTAGTCCTCGTATAGAGTTCCAAGTAAATGTGGTTTTAATTTAAAAAGGACATACTGAAATACAATACCAGATTATCATCTGACTCATGCTTTCTGTGTCAAAAGCTTTGGCATGAATTATAGGCCACATATCCTCGTGTTTACTAGTAAACACCCACATTGAAGAATTCAAGTCATGATAAATTAGGTAAGACATTGTTAAAGCACAACAACTGACAACATGAAATTTTTCAAGCAAATTAAATCTACTTTGAAACACGAATTCATGTGCTATTTTCTGTGCTATTGAGCAGTGACACGTATGGTTTTGCTTTCGGAAAGATGATTTATGGCCAATATGACAGATCACATCATGCTTCGTAAACCTTTATATGTCTTGTCAGTTTTCTGCTCTGGTCCACCTTTGACATGTTGTTCCTATCTCTTAACAGCTAATCCTATGGGGCCGGACGGAAAAATGTCTGAAGGAGGCATGCGAGGAGATCGCCACCATGGGGACGGAGTGCCATTATTTTGTTTGTGATGTGGCCAACAGAGAAGAGGTTTACAAGCAAGCCAAGGTTGTCAGAGAAAAGGTATGCCCCATAATATCATACCCTGAGGAGTTTCTTAATTAAGATCATCATAAGATTAGTTCAAACTGGTTGGCTCTAATAACCTGTAATAACCCCAGTGCTGGCTTTGTCTCTGCTCTGTTGCCTTCCACCCCCGTAGCATGGATAAAGATTACACTTCGCCTGAAATGTCTGGGTTAGATAAGGCTCAGCAGTATGGCAAAGCTAACTAGCCATGAAAGAGAACAAAAGCACATTTTTGGAAAGAATATCTCACAGTGGGTCTTTTTTTCTCATGGCAGGTGGGAGATGTTACCATTCTAGTGAATAATGCTGCAGTGGTGCATGGGAAGAGTTTGCTGGACAGTGATGATGATGCTCTTCTGAAGTCACAGCACATCAACACAATGGGACAGTTTTGGGTAAGTACGTGAATTAGTTGTGAAAGGATACGATAGGATAGGTTTGTCTAATTCAGTGTTGTTAAAACTAAAACAAACTATTAAACATTTTCTTGTCTTGTCTTTTCTAGTTTGCTTCCAAATTAAGGCGAGCAGACATGCCACTTCCCAGGAACATGTTAGGACATGTTATACCCAGGATTTCTAAATTGCCTAAAATGACGTGTCCCAGGGAAATGGCATGTCTGATCACCTTATTCCAAATAGTTTAATAAACCTGATATTGTATATTACGAATATTGTTGGCTCTTTGTCAAATAGCTTTGTTAAATTTTGGAGAATGTGTATGTATTTTTTATCACTTGCCTTCCAAATTCCTACTTCCAGGGGTTTCATTTACCTTTTAATAATTCTTTCATCCACAGACCACAAAAGCCTTCTTGCCTCGTATGCTGGAACTGCAAAATGGTCACATTGTGTGCGTCAACTCCATCCTGTCTCTTTCGCCCATCCCTGGTGCTATAGACTACTGCACTTCTAAAGCATCATCACTAGCCTTCATGGAAAGCCTCACTCTGGGGTTGCTGGACTGCCCGGGGGTGAGCTGTACCACTGTCCTCCCGTTCCACACCAACACTGAAATGTTTCAAGGCATGAGAGTCAGGTGAGCTGATGGGTACAGCACAAATTAATCATTTTAAAAAATTCCACTCATATAGACAGCTTTTTCAAGATCCTGCGAATAATTGTTGGATAAAATCAGTTCAGTCTTACCTTTCCTTTTGATTATCCCATTTCAACTGGCAGTAAATCACATTAAGGAAGCAAAATGGGTTAAATCGTCATTTCAAAATGTACCCTATTTCAGCCAGAACAACTTTCCTTTTCTGTTGACGTCACATCACACAGACTGTTTTAATAGTTATAATAACCAATAGCCAAATGGCTTCTTTTAGCAATCTCACATTTGACTTTCTTTGTTTACCATTTCACAATGGTGCATATTTGTAAGTCAGTAAAAACAACTGTTTTTTTCTCTGCAGGTTCCCCCAACTCTTCCCTCCTCTAAAGCCTGAGGTGGTAGCCCAAAAAACAGTGGATGCTGTTAGGACCAATACAGCCTTTGTTTACTTACCCTGGACCATGCATGCGCTCGTTATCCTCAAAAGGTATAGCCTGATACTATTTATGAATATAAATTATTTCAGCAAGTAAACCCTCACTGATTATATGCTTTGTTTTACACTTGAAACAGTATGCTACCGCAGAGTGCCCTTGAAGAAATCCACAAGTTCTCAGGAAGCTACACCTGCATGAATACTTTCAAGGGACGGACATGAGAGGTCTAGAAACGACAGTGGAGTTTCAAATGTTACCATTTTTTTAAGAAAACTGTTTCATGGACGAACAAGAGCTATGGAATATGCCAGAAGCAGCGAGTTAGAAGAAAAAGACGGCATGCCAGAGCACATGGTGCCTCATTTCTAGGAGCTTTTACAGGTCACCACTGACCTCTGTGTTGCAGTGTTGGACAAACACAGAATGGACACAAAAAAGCCTCAATCGGCCGCTGTACTGTTTGTGTACTTTAAAGTTTTTAACAATCACCTTTTAACTACTGTCACTGTAAATTCAGCATCTGAATAAAAAGCAGTTTTAAAGAGAAAAGCCTTCTATTGGGATGTTTTAAAATCCAGGCTCACAAAGTAAAGCTGTGGTTGGACTAGCCCTGGGCATCATACGGTTGGAAAATCTGTGTTGTCCCACGGGGGCCAACAGCAATAAATGCCTCTTCAGCACTTCATGCTCACCAACACAACAGGCTTGACCTGCTGCTCTAGCACGTGGGTTGACTCATTCCCCCTGTCAGATACATTCACTGATGTGCTGCTGGTGGAAACAAATGCAAAAGTCAGATCTGTTCTGTGTCATTTTTCTTGGTCTCTTCTCTTTTGAAAAGATACAACAAAGATGTGAGCTTGGTTTATTTTCAAAGCAGGGTCGAGTTTGGCTCAATTGTAACTTTCAAAATGTGTACTTTGTTCTGAGAACAAAGTTAAAGGGAGACCAGGGTAAATACAGTGCTTTCTTGTGATTAGCTTTATGGCAAGCTGGAAATATTTAACCACAGATTTATCCAACCACTGCTGTGGTGTTATGTAAAAAAAAAAAAAAAAAAAAAATACACATGTGCTTTTCTAAGATTGCTCCTGCAGTAAAAGTATAGTACAACTCTTAATCTGATCTGAGACTATTTACTAAAGCTGTTGATTTAAAAACATATTTCAATTACATTTTTTTACCTTGTGTAACATTAAAGCTCTTAAAGGGCTCAATTTAAAGGTGCCATAGAATGGAAAATTGTATTTACCTTGGCACAGTTAAATTATAACAGCTCTGTACATGACATACCGTGAGTCTCAAACACCAATGTTTCCTAATTCTTATGTAAATCTTGTGAATGCAAAAGACCACTGAAAAATAGGCGAATCAGAACATAACACCGACTGTGACGCAACAGTCGGGATCACTACGCCCCCAACAATTGCATATACATGGATTGTGAAGTGCAGGGATGTGTTGGTGTCTGTATTCAGAAAGACACGAAAAACAAATAACACGAGTCACTAAAAAGACATAGTTGTTTGCTATCGATAGTCTGTTATAGTACATAAGATTTCACTTACCACATAAACAGAGTAA
>SCHK01153264.1:0-15364 GCA_004124795.1 Poropuntius huangchuchieni | reverse complement strand
TGGATATGTTATGTAAATGTAATTTGCATAAAGCTGAATTATTATTATTGTTATTATATAACCACATTATGCATATATTACATCATGTAATTAAAATATATGCATTACTACTCAATACAGTATGACATATTTATTAATATAGTATTTGTACTTCTGAAAATTAATGTCACATCGCTTTACAATAAACAAATGAAAGCAAAAAGTAAGAGAATAATAATTAATAATGATTAAAAATAATAATTATAAAAACATTAAACTATGCTAAATAAAATGTAGCTATTTATATTTATTTTTAATCTAAATGGACGTGAATTTTACCAAATGATCACTTTAGAAACGTATTACAATCATATACTGCAACTTTTGAACTGACCACACTGAAACTTAGATTCCTTGGTGTGTGTGTGTGCGTGTGTGTGTGTGGTATGAAAACTGCTACCAAAAACCCCTAAAGCTGTTCATCTTCTCTCACACACAAATGTTCCTATTCATCACTCCACTGCTGTGCCCGTCCTATCAGGTGGGACACATGTCATTCATCATTTCCATGGCAACTGTCTCTTCGCTGGACAGCTTTGCAATCAGCAACCCATCAGACCTTCAACGTGCCTCGGCCTCTTTTGTCCCCGTCCGCTCGCCATCATAGCGCGATAAGATTATCACAGACAACCTCAACTCCGCACCGGTGCTGAGAAGAGAAAGGAGGAGGCGGTTACTCTTTTATTCATTTCTCTTTCATACTTTATCCGTTCGGCCCACGACAAGCCTTTTCCTGTCTTCCTTTGCCCTCCCTACACTGAAGGCAAAGCGGCTGAACGTGTGATATGTCAAGACAGGGCCGGCTCTTTGACTACAGACAGTGACAGCCAAATACAAAGGCCGTCCTGAATTATCTGACAATAAATCTGAGAGATTTAAGGCTTGACATCAACAGCACTTAAAGGAGAATTATAACAAAGCGAGGACACAGACGTGAAAAATGGAAAAACACGCCGAGCCGATCTGTACAAAGAGCTTGGAATCAAAAAAGTGTTTAAAGGGAAATCTTGTAGATCTGGTGTAACAATGTCCACATCGATTGAAGCCTTTCCAATACTTGCTGAAAAAATGAATATGGATTATTATCAGCATAATTCTTAATGTTCACCTTTAAATCTTAGTTTGCTTTGTTGGAGCTGGACATATTTATATTAGCCAAAAGTGTTTAGCTTACAGCATTGACAGCATTTTACTGTCTGAAAATTTGCATACGCCCATTAAAGTAAAATTATTGACCTATATTTTTTTGTCTGTTTAAAATGTGCTGAATGTTAATTTTGTTAACTTTTAATATACAGATGACCTCAAAACCTAATAGACATTCACAAATAAAAAGTACTGTATAATGAAGTTGCATGGCCTAAAGTCATCAACGTAAACTGGACAAAAGCGTACAATAAATGCAAACTGCTCAGATTTTGTTTTGTATGCAAGTTCCTTTTGTTTAATGTTATATTGAACTGACAAAAGTTCAATATGAATCCACAGGTTTAACAGCTGTTTTTTTTTTTTAGCAGACTTCAGGGGCATTAAGACTCACCAGTCCCAGAATGAGCGCCCCCTGCTGGCCTCACTAGCTGACCACTATTAACACTGCTCAGCTCCACAGTGTGTGCAGGTTGATATATGAATTACCCAATACACTTTAAGCCTATAGTTCTCTAGTCTTAAACATAGAACTATAAATATAAAATGAAATCAGTATAAATTATGGCAAATGCCACATTCCATACATTTTTAATCAACAGCAGTACTGTTTTTGTCTGTCTCGTGTGTTGTTCAGCTTAAGGGACGACAAGTAAATTAAACTCACGAGAGTTGATAATGTGTTTTTCTAACTTTCCCAGATATTAATAGTGAGATTTCAAGTATTGTTTCCAAAGTGGAAAGTCATGTATATTTATTTATTCCACAGTACATTTGAGTACTTTATAAAAATTAAGTAAAATCTGTTTAACTTCACAAAGCAGGTGTTCCCAGCATGCACCGGGGCATGAATAATTAATTCGCTTGCAAGCCAGTGTTTCTGTTGATGTTGTTGTTTGGTGTTTGTTTTGCAGTGCCTGGAGTTCATTTTCTACTCAGAATGGTAACTGATTGTTAAAGATATTTATCATTTTACAAAAAAGATTTTCAAATAATTGATGTTCTTTCTATTCATCAAAGAATCCTGATTAACACAGCTGTTTTCAACATTGAGAATAGGCTAATAAAAGTTACACCAAATCTGCATATTAGAATGATTTCTGAAGGATCATGTGAATGCTTAGCAACAACAGGAATAAATTACATTCTAAAATATATTTGAAAAAGAAAAATGACTTGCAGCTTTAGTGACATTTAAAAAAAAAACTACAACAAAAAGTAACACCCCAAACTGCACAATTTAATAAGGCCGTGTTTTTTACAGATTGGATAACATGCATTCAGCTCTCCGTATCACTGGGCTGTTTGAAACATGTCAAAGCTAATTCCAACTAGTATGATACTGACAACAGTATACATATTTCCTGCGGAAAAATGTTTATTATGTAGTCAGTCCAGCACTGAGGTTTTGTGCTATTTTCAGTTTCTGACACCGAGCGAAAGACTGAGATCATCTCTCTGCCAATACTTTTTTTTCTTTTAGAAATTGGTGCATTTTTCAGATCAATTCTGTGGTAATGCCAGGAACAAAAGAAGAAAAAGCACTTCCACTGAAATTCTCAAGCCTCCGGAAGAAAGTGTGTCTCGGCCATCATCCAATCTCCCACCGTCCTTGAAGGATTGATCAGAAGTGCTGAACTGTGGATGAGAGTGAGATGAAGAGGGCGGATGAACGAGCGGAAGAGAATAGATCCAGACGAGGATGCATTATTTATTTAAAGCCATAATTAATACGAGGGGCTTCATCACCGTCCTCCGCTTCGGACGGTTTCCATTTTTAATGTTATTCATGGGGGGATGAGAGAGAAAATTTCAAATCTCCTTCCCTTATTACTGCAGCAAGAAAGTGTCACATTACTTAGGGGGGTGATTACACAGCTGCCCGAGCCCAACTGTACGTGAATACTGTATTTGCAAACACTCGAGTTCTGAGAGCCGAGGCCGTAATCGCCTCTTCTGTCAGACGGAGACAAGTGACGGAGTCAAATTACTCCCTCAAGGTTATTTCCCTCTTCCTCTTTAGCGATGCAAACTTTTCACATGAGCACTCAGGTCTAAAAGACGGAGGAAATGGAGAAGAGAGAGAGGGAGAGAGAGAGAGAGAGAGAGAGAAACCGAGAGATGCCACAGGCCCATCAGAAAATAAATAGTATTTTAGCGCATTCGCTAGTTTAGCCCCAAACAATCTCATCTGCAGCGGAGGGAGACAGGGAGACGATATTAAAGATTCTCATTATGCAGCTCTCCGAGTGTCTTCAGTCAATCCTCCAACCCAGACAGCACGAGAATCACTCCTGACAAACATTAATATAGAATGAACATTGAAGGATGCATTCCCGGAAAAAGCCTGCGGAGCCGGGCGGGCCTGAAGATTGGGCGACTGGAGCCTGTTATTGACACCTCCTTACGGGGGCAAAATGTTGCCGAGATTCCAAGGTGGGGGTTGTCATATCGGTGGGGCCGTCACGATGAAACAATGCCCAGAAAAATAGATCTTTTAACCGTCCCCCTGGGCGAAGATGGTGCCACGGAAAGATGTCCTCTACATTCATACTTGAGTAGGCTAATAGTCAAGACACTGAATACAAATCAGTGTTAAGGATGGGTAGAACTTTTCAGGGACGATCAGTGTCGTTCTCCCTGGTAGGTGTAGTAATTGGCGGCGCTCCGAATGGACTAGCCCCAGGTGTTTGTCTATTTTTACTGTACGTTTCTCATGGAAAGTCACGCTGGAAATTACCTGGCTCTTTCTCCTCTACCACGGTCAAAATACGCCAGATGAGATACAAGTCAACAGGGAGAAGTTTATGTAGAAAATAAGAAGTCACTGGATCAGATTTTGATATTCTCCAAAGCAACTTCTCTTTAGTTTTTTTTTTTTTTTGAAAATACAGTACCTATAACTGAAAAATGAAGTAAATGTAGCAGAAAAGAACTCGGTTCAAGCATGAACTTCAAAATATTAAGCATATTCTACTTTTGAACTTAATTCATGCATGTAGAAGTAGAAGCTTTAAGGATTTGTGTGTGATGACTTAAGTATTGATTCCAAAATACAAAACCCAGCATGAACCGGGAGATGAATAATGAATTCTGTTGCATTTTTGTCAGAGTTTGTCAGTCTTATTTGCAGTGTTGCTTGTGTTGATGTTGTTGACAATTTAAGTAACATTCATTTATTCATTTGTGCCTGAAAATAAGCCACAGACTGTTACTGTTACAGGGTTTGGTGCACCAAGTGTTGGGGTCAGTAGATGCAGAAAGTGAACTTGTTTTTAGTGAGCATGCATTTAGGTCTTCACATTTGTGGGTTGTTTGAAATATAAATGTGTTTATTTTGTGAGATATTTCAACATGTAGAAAAATTGTTAAATTGACTGTTATTAGATTATTTTAAGCACCACTGCATCAGATTTGCCAAGTAGTTCTAAACTGGATTTAAGTTAAGTGATTTTAATTTATTTCATACCACTGATTCTTAAAAATGTGTGCAAAAACATGCAATTTTTAAGAAATTTTGTCAACCTTATTTGTGATTTTTTTGTTTATACAGCTCACCTCAAAACACAATGCATTCTGAACATATCTCTCTTCCTGCAGATATACAGCGGGAGAGGACGTTCTTGATATATGGCACATTTAAGAACACAAGGCTAGATTTCACCTGGTTTATTTTTAGTAAACAACAGGCTTATGGCAGCAGGTGCTCTCTTACTTCTGCTTATGGCATCAATATAAATGAGGGATAATTACTTTTGTTACAATTAAATTAGACTCAGCAAAACAACATAATGGCGATTTGTTATGCTCTGGTGAGCAATAACAAACCAATCATAATTAACAGCTCTGGTTGTGCGAGCGACTCTCTTTGTGTAACAAATACGATCTTGATTCCCTAAACCAAATGTACCAGCCAAAAACTTGATGAAAGTCCGGAAATGATATTAAAGGATTCAGGCGGAATGATTGAAGTGATTGGTCTCGCACATCCAAATGAGTGTGTTGAAGGGTTAGAAAGGTGCTTGAGGTGTCAATAACACGAGTTGTTCTCTCAGAACTGAGAGTGATGGGCTAAATCTTACAAAAGCAGGGTTCTTTCAAAAGTCTCCAGCAGTGATGTTCATTTTTGCATAAAAAATGTGTAGATGTCTCATGCTTTAGTCTCCCATTAGAGCTCGTCCTGTCCTTGAAGGATTAAAAAAGAAGATAAGAAAGGGAAAAAATGCCTTGAAAAGCTTCTGTCAGGGAGAAAAAAAGTGCCTGTGTGGCATCGGCTGATGACACCACGCTTGGCGGCAGCCTGTTGAATTCGGTTTCCATTTATCCCTTTACACCTCTTGCCCCTCCAAAGCTCGGCTCAGACTTCATAGCCTGAGGACATGGAATCATGTAAGAGGGCTCGCCCGTGGCTGCGTCTCTGATCTCAGATCAGTCTGGGCTCACCTGCACCTTTGGGGCAGGGTATAGCAGAACTCACAGACCCTGTAGGGGGCTCAAAAAACAGGAAACACAACCACAGAAGGCCTCGACCACACCAACTGCTGACTCCTGTGTGGTCGGTTTTTGTTAAACAAGTACACTGAAAAAAAATTCACTCAGGAATTGCTAGTAAATTTACCAAATAATTACAAAGAAACTAGTAAAACATTGAATTTATGGCGTAATTCACCCAATAAAGAACATTCTGAAAATGTACACAACCTCAAGCCATCCTAGATTAGATTGTTTCTTCATAGGAACAGATTTGGAGAAATTTAGCTATTTATCATTCGCTCACCAATGGATCCTCTGCAGTAAATGGGTGCCGTCAGAATGAGAGCAGCTGATAAAATATAACAATAATCTCCAAGCAATTCACATGACAGTCTATCAAATCCATCTCGTTTTCCTGTCACATCATAATCCAGAGACATATTTGTTTAGAACTGTTTCAGACTGTTTTCAGTTGTAAACAGTGCTTGATTTGAGCATATTTCTCTCCTGATTCAGATGAGATGACTTTTTCACTGGAGAAAGCAGTATAATGGATAGAAGACTTTAAAAAAAAAAAAAAAAATGGTGGATTTATTTATTGCAGACACACAGTTTATGGATTACTTACATAACCTGTAGATTAATACAATTTTTAGATGTTTTTCTGATGGCACCCATTCACTGCAGAGGATCCATTGGTGAGCAAGTGATGAAATGCTAAATATCTTTAAATATGTTCCAGTGAAGAAACAAAGACTCCAAAATCTTGGATAGCCTCAGGGTAAGTAAATTTTCAGCATATTTTCATTTTCGTGTGAACTGTTGTAAACATGAAAATTTGAAATTTTTCTCTGTTTGATTTACAGCCTTGTAAAATATTTTCTTCACTGTATTGTCAGTACATTACAGTACCGAACAACAGAAGGGTCTAAATGGCAAGGATGGAACAAGTTATGACATGAACACACCACATGGGTGCAGTCGCTCTTTGGGCTCCGTTTTATCCCCCGAGGCTTTTAATTGTGAGCTTTCGGCTCTGATTTTAAAAAGCACAGCTTAAGTGAAAGACTGTTATATGCAATTTAGGCTTGTTAGAAAACCATTTCACAAGGATTAATTATCAAGGCCAATTATTTAGAATTGTATCATGTGAAAGGTTAGCTCTAGGTGACAGAAGAGAGGAAACAGACCTGAGGCAATGCAGGCGGCGCGTGTGGCCGTGCATTTCAATGCCATGTGAAAATGAACTCGCCCGCAGAGCAAATTGCATTGACCTGGATCACACGTGTTGACGGTGAAGAGGCAGAACTCCGCGGGAGAGCCTTTAACCCTTTGCCTGGTCAACTGAGATGCCTGACAGTTTAAACTGAGGCTTTTAGAAGAACTAAACTGGCCTAAATACTGTATTTTTCATGTCTTTCTTATGACTTTAGACAGGCTATTGTATATCCTGACAGTGCAATAGTGATATAAACAGCAACGTTTACATGGCAGCACTGGAGTTCTTTTGTGTTTCACGTGGTTAACAGGTTCATTCTTTCATTTCTAGCAACATTTAGCTTACAATTTAGAGTTTTCTCCCTATTATAACAAGCAATTAGTGATTAAATAAATAATATACAACGCATAGTGTTGGCTTACTTGAGATTAAAAAAACACATTTTACGTGAGGATTGGTTTTACTCTTGAACTCTTTAAAGTGTCAAAGCATTGATAAGCAATAGAAGTTTATAAAATGCACTGTAAATGTTTCATAATACTTTACAAACCATTCCTCTTTATAACTGACAGCCATCATAATACATTATAATACACTGTTACCTATGCAAATATTTTAAATTGTTTAATGCATTAAAGCATGTAAGCAGAACATAATTTCTTAATGCATTATAAGGCTAATGTTTAAAGGTTTAAGTACTGTAATGGATTATAACTGCTGTTATTTATGAAAAGACAAAGATGCACTTTAGTGTGCATTATAAATGTTTACTAATCGTTATATTGCATTATAGGTCCACTGTTAACCAAATATGAAGATTAGGAGCTTTTTACTCAAGTTTACACAATGGACTGCACGTTTCATAATACGTTACTAAGAGTTTTATGTACTCAAATATAATTAACCTCCATTATAATACATTATATACTGTATGCACTGTTGCTGCTTTAAATAGTATTATGTATTTCAGCATGTAAGCAGAACATCATTTGTTTAAACATTAAAGGTCTAATTTATAAAGATATTACAATGGATTAAAACTATTACTTTTATTTATGCATATAAATAATTATATATTTATGGTCCAGGTTTTGCTAATGTTTACCTTTTGTCATCAGGCTGTAAAACCCTTTTCAGTTGATTCCTTTATAGAGTGTACATTTTTAACAAATTTCAGATTCCCATAAACCATCTCTTTGATTGTGAACTATGTGAGTAGATAGAATAGTTGAAACATGCTGTCTTGGCCCAGTTTGGGAAAGCATCATATTTTGGGTTAAGGATTGTGAGCTGCCTGTATTTGTGCAGACCTCAGCACAGAGAGGAATACCAAGTACAGTAATTCAGGTCTCTCAAGTAATATACCAGGCTAATTTAAACCATCAGGCGTCTTTATGTAATTAATCAGTACAGCAGGCCTGCACTGCACAGCAGATTGAAGCTTTTGCAGGCCAGGGACAAGAAAAATCAAGCTCTGCTGGGGGAAAAAAATGCCCTTGACATATGCAGAGGGGAAGATGCCAGAGTTCCAGTGCTGAATAAACAAATAAATAAATAAAACAACAAACAAGCGGGTCCCAATCGATACCTTGACCAGGGCAACTGGATGGCAGCCTTTCTTCTGAGCTCCATGGCCGTGGAGAAGTAAAACAAACAGTGTTTGTGTAAAGGTCTTCAAACCCCAGCCGGCTCAACCTGCCATTGATTATGGTGATGGAGCACTCAAAGGGATGTTTGGCCACCAGACAGAAGCAGTAGTGCACATCTAGTGTGTACAGATCATGTCTCATTATCAGCACATAACAAAAGAGAAGACATAGCCAGGGACGCTGAGCTTCAAAAAATCCGGTTGCATTCTCAGGACATAAAAATTTAAAAAAATATGTGTAAATGAACCAGACCACTTCAGAAGTGAGGTACTTGTTTGGATTCTTTTTTCTATAATAGTTCATGGTAAGTAGGCCTGTTTGCAGGTTTTAAATAATTTAAATTGAAAATATTTGGTTATCAATGTGCAAATGAGTGACGCAACTACCTAAACTACATTTTCAGTAGTAAGAAAACTTTTTTCCCAACAAGTGGTTTTGTTGTATTTAAATGTATTGTCTGTATGCAGCTTTGCATTGGTTCAAACACAGCAATTTATTAATTTCAGCACTCAATTGTGTTCCTGAATCTCTTTGTATGATATTTTACATCAGTCAGTTTGTAGCAAAATATTTAGTTAGATACTGATGTTTATCACTGTTTTTAGTTAAATCCTTTTTTTAAATTATTAATTTAGTAAGTTTATGGCTGTAGCTGTCATCGTAATCAAAATCCTTATTGTTTTGTGCAGGATAAAAAAAAATTCTCTTTTATCATAATATCAGATAAGAGATTGGGTTTGAGGAGCTTACATCTTGCAATATAAAATTGTAATGAATAAACTGTATAAACCAAAAATATTAAAAAACATTAAAAAACAGTACAAATATACTTTCGCTATAGTTAAGTCTTATCAGCGTGGTTTTATTTGTTCACTTCTTAATTTCATTTCTCAATTATATTTATGTTTGTTTCAAAACAAACTTATAAAACCACTACTAATACTATAAAAACCTTACCGTTCATGAAATATAACCACTGTGATAACTAGCCCAATCTTCTCTAACATGGTTAGTGAAGCCATACTTTGGCTATTATTAGAGACCAAGAGAGTAATACTCTAAGCAGTTTTGTGTCCTGTATTAATGTACAATGTTTTTGTGGCAGTAACATTAGGGAGGAACTGTGGTTACCATGGTAATTGTTGAACGGCTGTTGTTGTGTTCAGGAGCAGGACGGCGTTCATACAGTCGTCACGCGCCTCTGCCTTCACTACTTACACGCTTCTCCTTCACTAATTTCAGCTGCATCTGGGTCCTTCACAACACACACTGCACACACACATGAAAAAACACACACATATAAAAGCCATTAAGGCTGACAAAATGACACGAACTGAAATGCAACATCGAACAAAAATAAATTACTTGTGGGTAAAATGTTATCCAAGATGTGTTTTGCGTTATGCACATTTTGACAGCTCTATGTTCTCTCAGCATGTCAGACCCTATAAATGCATGACGGGAAGCATGTGCACAGAACAGCAGACAAAATATTACACTTGTGTCAATAGATATCACATTACTGCCATCTAGCGGTCAACAGTAAAGGACCGTTTAACTCCTTGCAGCTAGCTAGTGTTACAAAATAATACATACGAAATGTTACTGTCGTAATTATTAAGCCTCATAGCAGTGAAGGACACAACCGGAACCAGAAGATATTACAAAACTGTTCCACTCCACGTCCTCATCATGTATAGATGTCAGATTTAAACATGGGAATGTTTAGAATGTGACAAATTAATAATATTCAGTATAAAGAAACAAAACATTTCTGTTTATTCATCATGCACACTAAATGTAAAATGTATTTGGATCTGATGTTCAGTCAGCAGCAAACATGTTTGCCCACTAATGGGATTTTTGTCCTTAAGTGGCGCTTTTATAGAGACTGCATTTTGAAAAGCGTCTTTAGAGACAAAAACAAACACTAACAATCAATCCAGTCAGTTCATTTGATGCGTCATGTCTGCTTTTACTGTGACTGCAGAAATGATTCACATCCTTAACTCACATTGTTCCTGGTAAGCTTACACATTTAAACATTTACACTGAAATGGTTATGTTAACAAATTCAGCAGTGATGAATCAGAGTCTATTCAATATCCCACAACACCATGCATTTGCCATTTACAAAAAGTATGTCCTTCAACAAAAAAAAAATAATGCTGTCAGTCATCTTGGATATGATGTCTGCTTGAGACATTTAGACTGGGAAGAAATTTCATCTTCTGCCATTTTATATGCTGAATATCTTCCGGGGTTTTTTTTAAATTCATGTCTTGGCAATTACACAATGCTAGCATGGTCAATCATTTCTGGGTCATTGTTTAACATTCCTATGTTCCAGTTTGGGTCATCGATACAGCAGAACTGATTTGATCTTTTTAAAACCTCACAAAGTCATATTTGTCGTGATATTTATTATCTTCTGTGTTTATTATTATATCACTAATAAGCAATGAAAGCTCATGGGGTATCTTAACNTTAAAACCTCACAAAGTCATATTTGTCGTGATATTTATTATTTTCTGTGTTTAATTATTATATCACTAATAAGCAATGGAAGCTCATGGGGTATCTTAATGTGGCAGGGTTAATTTAGTGAAGAGGGTGAACAATTGTAAATAAAGATAATAACAAAATATTTTATTCTAATGTTACATCTGCAGGAGTGTAAAAAAGTTAAGGACAGTGGTCATTCTGATTGAAATTAATTGTCTGTGCAGATCAGCTATCCATTAATTTTGTAACCAAAAAAAAGTTAAAAGCTAAAATCATCACAAAAACAATGAAAACACAAAAACTTCCCCAAGTGAGTTTCTTTAAGGTTCTGTTGAGGAAGTATTTAAATGCAACAGGCAATAAGGATGTAGTGTTAAAAAAAAAAAAAAGTTTAATATCAATATGAATCATACGTTTATGGTGTGACTCACAAAACTGGAAATATAACACTTTATTGAGTATTTAAAATGCTGATGCTTTTCCACTCCTGTCGTTAATGGACTTGAAAGTACTTTCATTAAACACTCCACATATTTTATTACACAAGACATTAGACACTTTTCACAGAAATGAAACACTTGCTAGATCTGTATTATAAAGTCGTTCACTCAACCCCAGCTGCTTGGTTGTAAAGACCTCAAGTCCAAGCCATTTTGACTGTGCAAACATGTCTTCAACATCACTCATTTGACACGAGGAGGGGTAAAGACACATGTGGGTTTATATAGTGTCCACAAACTATATCTGTGTCCCAGTGTTCGATGCATCAAAATGCATGACTGACCAGCACATTGATATGCTCGAGGCAGGTGCAGTTTATGTTGTCCTAACAGAGGAGAAGTGGACATTTATGATGATGTCTGTCTGTCAGGGTTCACCGTCTCTGCCTCTGGCTGTTTCTCTGGAATATTTGTCTCTGTGTCTGTGTCTCTTTGCTGCTCTGCCAACATGTCAGTCAACTTCATGTTCAGCAAAGGGTCCCGAGACTGTGGTGCCACCTGCTGGTTATAAACAAAACATGATGGACAAATACAAAATTAAATCATGTAGTCTACAGAATAATTTAGCTCTCAGTCTCACCGCAGGTCCTCCTCTCTTTCTTAAATAAATGCCTTCTGCAAGCAGCGCTTTTGCAGTCTCTTCAAACAGCAGTTCAGGTTTGACATCCCCTCTGCTTTCTAATTCACTGTACTTCATAACAAACCTGCAGAGACACAGTAACACAACAACTAAATCAAAAGGCACAGAACACTCATTTTAAAGAAATTACAAAGTACTATAAAATGTTTAATGTCCCATCATAACTTACCTCTGACATGGTGATACAAAGTTGGGCTTGAGGAGCTCAAAAGCTCTAGGTCCATTACCATAAACCTCAAAGAACTTCCTACAACCACAGAAAAACGTCATGTGGATTTACTGCAAAGGTCCAGCATGCATGCAAGTTTAACTGGAGGGTCAGTCGCCCAAAAATGGGCTGGAGGTTTTACAGCACTGGATCTAGTTAATGTAATTTTAAGTTACAAAAAGTCTGGGGTCAGTAAGTCTTTTATGCTCACCAAGGCTGCATGCATTTATTTGATCAAAATGCATTAAAAATAACAACACTATGAAATATTCTTACAACCTTTTTTAGAGTTTTCTATTTTAATAGATTATAAAATGTAATTTATTCCTGTGATATAAAGCTGAATTTTCAGCATCATTAGTGTCTTCAGTCTCACGCGATCCTTCAGAAATCATTCTGACATGATGCTCAAGAGACATTTATTTATAAATACTGAAAACCGTTTCTCTGCTTATTTTGTGAAAACCATGACATTTTTAAGATTCTTTGATTAATCGAAACAGCATTTATTTTTGTAATGTTAAAAGTCTATATGGACACTTTTTATCAATTCAATGCATATCCTTGCAGAATAAAAGTATTCATTTCTTACTGACCCCAAAGTTTTGAATGGTATATAGCATCAAGCTCAAAAGAAACTTGGTAAAATCAATAAAGAGACAAAATATAGTAAATGAATCAATAAAAACATGACATACACCCCAAATGAAGGAGACAGAGTGACTGTAAGACCAGTGGTTATAGGTAGAGAAATAATGTTGAAACCAAACCAAGTTACTAAAGATGCTATATTAGCGTTTTGATTGGTTATGTTTGGACTTACGCTCGTATTTCATCCTCTTTGTATAAGATTTCAGGTACAGTATCTGCTGCACGTATCTTCAGTGGTCTCACAGGTTTCTCATAAAGGGGTTCTCTCTTAGGAGGAAAAGCAGCATACACATCAAACCAGATGGGCCTTTCCTCGTGCTTGATGACTCCAGCTCGCATTAAATCACGAACCCTTTACAAACAACAATCAATCATTCAGCCTCACAATAAGAACTAATACATACACTATACAAAAGGTCTCTGGTTAATTATTTTCGAATTAATAAGCGTTCTTGGCAGTTTTTACACCGTACACTTTTATATTACGTAAAAGATTTTATAATAAACCGATCTCGTTTTTAGACCCGTTTGTCAATGTTTTTGTCATTAACCTTGAAATGAACTCAAGAAGCACATGCTGACAGTAATGCTTACCGCGTAAATACTGTCCCGAATTTCTCAAGTCGACTTCCAGCCATAATACGTCTATATGATAATACAAATTTAATTAGATATAAATAAATATCACAGAAAACTCAGGATAAAGTGAGTTACACGCTCTCTGCAGCAGCCAGCATGGATGCACGACTTCCGGTGTTACTACGGATACCCGTTAAAGACAAACTACAAGAATGCGAAGCGAAAAAACAGCTACCGTAGTTTTGATAGTATAAAGTCTGTTTATTACAAAATACAATATTTAACATGAACATACAATTAAAAATGTATACAATACTTATATGTAACACTTATAAAAGAAATTATTAACAATAAACACTGAATTGATAGTATAGTTTGGCATGACAAACACATATAGTCTGAAACTACAAATAAGTATAGCCGAGAAAAAGCAGTATGTTGCACAATTAAATAAGCATATCTGTAACATGTACAAGTAAACTCTTTGTATATAAGGTCAGACTTTTAAAGCCCTCAGATGATCCCTGTTGTTCTGTTGAGCATGAAAAATCTAGATTGGTCCAAAAGAATTGTCCCTAAAGAATAATAAAATAAAAGAATAAAGCAGTGCTCTAGAGAAGTGCAGGTCAGTCTTCATAAAAACAAAAAAACAAAAATGCATTCATTTTAAACAAACAGACAGAAATAATACAGTAAATAATACAATTTATTTACAAGCAGGAACTAATATTTCTCCATAATTTAGGCTGTACATTCCAAAAGTTATTGACGACCAGGGTGGTGTATGGAAATTTAATACATTGCTGTTGTGTATTTGTGTAGCATTTTTTGAAGAGAGGTTTTGGCATTATTTTGGAAGCTGTATGAAAATCAAAAGATTACAAGTTAAAAGGTTAAAATCTCCCCCTTTTTGGTGTGTTTGGATATTGAAAAGCTTGAGGTGGTCCAGGTGATCTCAAGCACTAGGATCCAAAGATGTCTTCATGGTACCGCTTTTCATTCTGTGAACAAAAAAGCATAATCATGTAAAATGTTTGACCATATATCATTACAGACTGTAAACAGTTCACCATTCAGGACAACTACGCCCTTGCAAGAGCATAGTGCTGTAAAACATTATCTAAAGCAGCTATAAAATGTGTTAACAATTTGAAGGTTCACCTTGAGCCTTGACAGATATTCCTCAGCCTGAGTAAGAGTGATGCCCAGCCGGCTGACTAAGATTTCCTTGATAGTGGCAGCCACATCTTGGGCCATGTTCATACCTCCACAGATATACAGATGTCCTGGATTATGGTGCAGAACCTCAAAGACCTTGTCTTTCAGTTGTTCTCGCAAGATATCTTGGACATAAACCTGAATGGAGAAAAAATAAAATAAAGCATCGAACCCTAAAGAGTGTTAACCACTGTTTAGAATAGTTTTTTAGTTCTTCTAACTATAAAAACATTTTATTATGAACATAAGCAAAAAATATGTAACAAAGCACCTATTTCAGAAAAAAAAAAATAAAAGTAAAAAAATTACAAAATAAAGAATAAAATAAGATATTATTAAATAATAGATAATTATTAAATATTAATAAATAATTCATTATTATTAATAGTTTTAAATAATAAAAACTAAATATATCATAAAATATAACAGCTGCAACAATAATAATTATTATTATAAAAATTTAATTTATATACAGTCATGCTCATAAATATACATTCCCCTTGCAGAATATACAAAATGTTAATAATTTTAACAAAA
>SCHK01153239.1:0-16317 GCA_004124795.1 Poropuntius huangchuchieni | reverse complement strand
ATATTCTGCAAGGGGTATGTTTATTTATGAGCACGACTGTATGTTAAGTCTCACCCGTAGAATCCGCAGGATGTAGACTGCTTGATGAAGCTGAACTTGTCCTTTTTGGTCTTTGCCATTGAATACTCAGCGAGTTTAGAGTTCGTTCCAGCCAACATCAGCGACATCTTACTTACCATGTTGCCTATTCCCAGACCGATTTTCCAGTTGTTATCAACGGAGGAGGTGCTGGTACTGACCAGGGACTCGCTGGACTCATAAACGGAGCTGGATAATGACCTTTTGCATTTTTGGGCGGCCCTCCAGTAAATCACAGACACCGGGAGCTTCTGCTTTTTGTTCTGCATGAACGGGTTTTTGCACAACTTACACGTGCTATTCTTGAGCTCCCACTTACTCATGTCGATGACAAAAGTCCCCAGGCGTTGCATCTTAGTTATGTCGAAACCCTCTCCAGCCAAGTCAGATCCTGGCACGAAATTCGCATCTCGACACTCTGCTTCTTTACCCAGAAAGCATGCTGGGTTGGTTGGAGGAGGAAGGTACAGAAGAAGCCCAGACCACAGGATAACTAGAGGAATCATTGCGAGTTTCGGTGTTGTCCTGCTGTGACATAAATCAGAAATAAGCACAATATTAATACTGTTAACCTCGGTGCAAATGTTGATATAAGCTTCTTTGCTCTTTGTGCAGGATTTGATTGGTGTATCCTAGACCCTTCCTTATGTAGAAATGTAATAATCATAAAATAGGTTTTAATGTTTTAGAATGAATCATTTTATATAGGCATGCTAGATTTGTATTGTTCCCATGCAAAATCGCTAGAATAATATTAATGCTGCTAGTGCTTCAGCATCATCAATTTTTTATTTTATTTTTTTTTTACAGGAGTTTAGTGTCAAAAAATAGCTTCAAGATATTAATATAGATATTATTATCAGTCAATAAACTCTGATTCACAATTGAGTGAGTGAGTTTAGGCTCTTTTTCACTTACCTGCAAGGTCTTTTTAATCAGAATCTGAGAGCGCCCAACACAGACTGAGAAGTACCTGTTCTGTGCTCATATTTATGTACAACATGTGTCCCACCGCTGCAATGGACAGGTACAAGAACATTCACACTTAGATGGTCACTGACTCATCAAGTGTGAAAAAATTAGTAAAAGGGTAGAATGTGAAAAGGTGTTGCTTGACATCAAGGGATGTGGTTTAAATTCATCAAAACAGATCACAAAAAAGAAGACTCTTTAAGTGCATATACCATAATTTGAAAGTTAATAAGCAATGAATCTCCAACACAGAAATACAGAAAGACATTCACATAATTATATGGAAAATTTAACAACCTGAAAAGCAAGCTGATAGAAATCAAACTCTAAAAATAGATGTTTGAGACTTAAGAACAGCCCTTTCAGGATTGAAGTTATTTTACTCGTTTTTAAAGCTTTATGTTTTTGTTAGCATGAGTGTACTGCTGATTCAGATCTGTAAATAATGCAAACAGTATATTGATGCATGCATAATGCATGCGTTTAAGCTAAAATGAATGTATAAGGCAAACTAGGTATCTTAGGTCACGTAACTTCACTTAAGTGTTTTTTTTTTGTTTTTTGTTTTTTACATTATCACCTCAGTTCACCTTTTAGTTTTAAATTGTGTTTTGTTTTTTAAATTATGTTTTTAAAGTGTTAAAAATACAATGACTTGTTTGCAGATTTAATCAAAAGAGGTCACAGGCTCAGATGCAGATAAAGTTGTCATCATATGACTGTGGTCTGCATGGTCTGGTCCGGGCATCATGACTCATTAAAAAACTAGATTTTGACACAGTGGTTGGAAATTTTTAATTTACACTTGTGATGTACGTGATATCTTGTGCTGCATAGTCACATAGATGTTAAGATACTAAGCAAATTGAAAGATTTTAACCTGGTTTTAAGATTTCAAACCTAATTTTTACAGTCTATGATTTTAACTAACTATAGTCAGTGTTAGGAAGGTTACTTTGGAAATGTAATAGGTTACAGATTACAAGTTACTCTATTTAAAATGTAACAAGTAGTGTAACTGTTTCAATTACTTTATTAAAGTAGTTTAACTAATTGCATTTGATTATTTTTTGATTACTTTTTAAATAATGAATGTTTTCCACTGTAATTCATTTGTAAAACATTTAAAGCAGGCTGGGTTAAACTTACAATTAATCTTCAAAAATAAATAAACAGTTGTCGAATAAGCATATGTCCTATTCTGTGTCCTAAACTCAACATTGGTGAAACATTGGTGTCTCATATTTTAGAGCAGTCGATGCAATTTGAGAATTACTTAAATCTATGTACAGAATGTGTGTGAAAATATTCAGATGTAACCCCCTTTGTAATTGTTAACATTTTCAAATGTAACTAATTTAATTACACATTTTTCTCAGTAATTACAGTTTAATAGACTGTAATAGATTACAGTTACATTTATTTTATAGGCCTAATTAAATTATGTAATTTTCGTTACTCGCTAACCCTGATTATTATCTGCGCTGTTGCATGGTGCTGAAATAAATGTATAAGGAAACAAAATACAGTAGATGAATTGACTCTTTACAAAACAACTTAAGGCTTAAGCATGTGAACAGCTTTATGTTACTCAATCTTTTATCCAATAAAACAGATTTAGCCTATATGCAAAAATTATTTCCACTTGCACAAAGATATAATCATAAAGAATGATACAGAAATATTTGCACCACAATAAATAGTCATCCATAACCTTGTACCACTGAATGTCAACCTCTAGTTGACGTGCTGCAGTTAGAGACAGGGGTCTGCAGAACCACACACTTGCCTTACTTGAAGTCCGACTCAATTCTGCGAATCGGTTCTTTTGAACCGTCCGTTTCAAAGACCCGCTTAAAATCAGCGATTAGCATTTTACGTCATCATCATGTGGTTTCTGGCATCCAGACTAGGTATAATTTTTAATAAAGCCATGTGTATGTGTAAATTGCTGTTCATTACACTTTTCGACTGTGTTTAATTAATGTTGGTATTTAATGTTTCCCAATTGAGCTGCAGCCATGATCCGCAATTTAAACTAAAATTTAAGAATCTAAATATAATTTGCATTTACAATAAACTATACGCTACAAAAATTAATTTAAATGTCTTGGCTGAATTTTAATAAAATGTATGCCTACAGTAGGCTAAACTGTCATAGGCCTACAAGTCGTAGCTAAACGTCCAGTACGTCGTAACATTTGTTTATTTGTTTAATTAAAGTAATTTTGCGTCGCATCAGTCAAATACTCTGTATCTACACACGCTCATTGCGAATCGGACAAGAGCCGATTCTCGGTAAGATTCAGTCGGACTGATTCAGTTCGATTCCTGAGCGAATCATTTGGTTCGATTTATAAACGAATCCTTCAAACTCGGTTTTGTTCAACAAATTCACTGGAAAGATCCGACTCGTTCAGAATCGGACATCGCTACTTTTGAGCTATCATTATACAGAATACTATCGATATAAGATACAATGGCTCTCAAATAGACTATGTAATCTTGATATTAGGCTACATTCTAAAAAAAAAAATTATTGTAATAGAAAAAAATATCAAAAAGGCACAAATTGAATCGATCCTGTCCTCGCGCCACCCCCGGCTCGTCCCAGTTGGTCCAGACTGGATTAGAGCGCTGCAGCATCAGCGGATGATCAGGAGTGAAGGCCGGGCCGCTGCGCCCCTCCACCAGCCGCATGCTCCCGCACACCGGCATCAGTCAGCCAGTAACAAATGCGCCGGGGAATGTAGGGGATATTAACCTTTCTTTGGCATAGCCGCTTATCAGAAACGGATCTCCTCAGCAAAGCGCACGTTTAAAACTCTGCTGGATGAAATCACTGCAAGCTAGCAGCAACATCACTTGGCAGCATAGGGGAGACGTGCTCCTGTGAGCTGAGCACCGTGCATTCCTCCGTTCGCTGGATGACAAATGCCAAGCCTCCGGATGGAGATATTTTAGTCGGAGCATGGGGGATCGCGGGAATGCGCGTGCTGCTGTTTGGGAAAACCGGCTGTGATGTTCAACCGCTGCTAAAACGTTGACTGTGAAGCTCGTGTGTTTTTGCAGGCAGCACAATCAAGGTGACGGCAGCTAGCCCGTTAGCTCGCGAGCTATCCGGTTAGTGTGAGACACAGGGAACGGAAAACGCACCGAGTGCGTTTGACATCGAAATATCGTTATCGATTCAATGAAAAAGGAGAGCACCCGATAAGCGTGTGCACTTTTTCTTTGCAAGGTGCACTTCCTTATTGGACAACAGTGCTCGTCGCTGACAAGGAGCAGATGCCAGGAGATGCTTGATACATTCTGTGGAAGAAAAAAAAACTTGACATATCTGCCTATAATACTGCATATCAAACTCGCGTGCTTTTTTTAATCAGCTGAATATTTTAATATTAACCCCCTATGCCCCGTGGGATGTCATATCGATTCTGGCACTGTACTGTATATTAGCGACTACTTATGGTCGGTGCCAAGCAATATTGTCGTATCATCACTATATTAAGCGCATACTTGTATTTGCTTAGAGAAGAATACACCTGCTTCGTTCAGGTGCTGTAAATGAGTCTTTTGTATCAGTTTCTTGCAACACACGGGTCTCACAGTCAGAGCGCTGGTTGCTTAAAAATCAGAGTGGATGCCAAAGCACCGGACGGACAGATGATGGTGGTGATGATTCACTCCACGGGAATATGAGGAAGTTACCCTGAACCGAGCACACGGCTTCGCGTTCAAGAAACCCCTGCCGTTCCCGATGGTGAAATTAGCCGGCGGCTGTTGGATGAGCAGCAAACGAAAGCCACCTCTCCTCGGGTCGCCTCTGAAGTCGAGCTGACAGAAGCTGGTGGGGTTAGTTTGAAAGGCTGGAGCAGGGTGTGACCGCACTTCGTTTAAATGTTACATGCGGCACTGTATAGAACAGCGAAGCTCACTATGAACGCAGCCTGGAATTTCTACGTCAATCCGTGTGGATGACGCCGCCGCCGCCAACGTTCCAAAACAAAACGTCTCCGAGGCAAAAGTTGCTTTTTAAAATAGTTTGTTTCGGCTAAAGAGCAGCAGGTCTGTTAGCCATGTAGCTGGCTGCACATGACCGGACTGCACTTCTCCGACTAATGTCTAGGGTGTCGGGTCTTTTTTTAGTCTGTGTTGTGCGTGTAAGTGTAGATGTATAGCGTAGTTATTTTAGCGTCGTCGTCGTCGTGACTGTTTCAGGTTGCTATGGCATTTTTAAACGGCCCCAGACTGCTGGACTGGGCAAACTCTCCTCCACATTTACAGTTCAACAAATATGTCCTGACTGGCTATAGACCCATCTCCTCCGTCCAGGAGTGTATCAAGAGTCTCTTCTATCTGCACAATGAGCTGGGGAACATCTACACACACGGTGAGTGAGAGAGCCTACTGCTGCAAAAGAGGAAGCTGACAGTGCCCTCTCTCTTTGTGTGCTTATTACATGCTTCACTTTTTGTGTCATTGTTTTTATTTATTTATTTATTTTTTTGTTTGAACTAATAATTCTAATGAATTAGTATTAATAAACTGCATGACTTCTCTCATGTCAGTATGAGTTTTGCCCATCCTGGCTGCTTAGGTCTTACCAGTATTTGCATTTGTATTACCCATTCATAGCTATAGTCTAAACCCCATTTAAATGATCAGTGTTGCTATACCACCAGACACAGGATATGACTATATTTCCTTCTTAAGCACTGTGTGTTGTAAACTGCAACTTACTGGCTCTTTCGTAAAACTAACGTTACATGTTCATGGAATAGCTCACCCCAAAACAATTTATTTATAGTCATGTTGGTCTAAGCACACATGACTTTCTTCTGGGTAAAACAAAGGAAAAATTTTTGAAGTTGTCCTTGTCAGTCTTTTTCATGCAGTGACATCTTCCCCGTTCATTGTCAAGCCTCAAAAAGCCTCAAAAGCGTGTCAAAGTTNGAAGTTGTCCTTGTCAGTCTTTTTCATGCAGTGACATCTTCTCCGTTCATTGTCAAGCCTCAAAAAGCCTCAAAAGTGTGTCAAAGTGTGTGATAAGTGAACTCAAATGAATCATTCAATTATTAAGCAAATTTGCTACTTCTCTCATGAACTTGAAAGACTTGAAATCTGGTGTATGAGTGTTGTGGATTACTGTTGTGATGAAACTGATTTTGTGTCCTTTTTGAGTGTTGACATCTGCGGTCACCATAAAGTGGAAAATACTGACCAATAGATTGTTCAAAATATCTCCTTTTGTTTTCCGCAAAAGAAAGAAAGATTAAATTAATTATTAATAATCTATGAATTACCTTTTTTTTTTTAAAAACTATCCATTTAAATCATTATACAGCTACACCTTGAAATGCAGAGATCTGCATCTTTTACGAAACTCTTCATCCCACTCTTGCTGTGTACATCACTATGTACTGCAGTTTGCTATACATAATTAATTGTATGTCAATAACAAAAGGAGTTATTATCTTGTTAAGTAATTTGTGCTGTATTTTTATATCACAGCTGCAGTGATCAGGATCTAGACAAGAGTTCCAGTGCAACAGTTGCTGAGAGGAAATATAAAAAATGTAAAATCAGGCATAAAGGTCAACTCCAAAGGAGTTTCTGCTTGTAAATGCTTCTAAATTGCAGGACTGTGTGGAACCATCAAGTTGGGTCATGTGCTTGCCTGCAGGTGTACTGTCATACATACCCTTTCCTTCCAAGAAACTGCCATTTGGACTGTTAAAACTTTGTTAGTACTATATTATATTGTTTTGATAGCAAATGACAAATTCATGCTGATGTGCTTTGCTGAAAACCTGAGAACAACACTGCATCTGAGCAGTACACTCTCAGAGTGTGTTCTCAAGCCAACGCTGTGGTTCAGAGTATATTTGAGAGTGTTCTGGCCTAAACTGTAGTCCAGTAAGCAGAAATGAGAGGTTTGAAATGAGTGACACAGCTTAACTTGACCCAAAAGATGACTTTGCTGTAGGGAGCTGCACCTGCACCTTTTCTAAGCTTAAGTAAACAGGCATTTATTTTGTATCTGTACAGTTTGAATTGGTAAAACCTCCTTTTAGTAAATAAGTAAGTCCTCCTTTTGGAGTTTGCAAGACAAGGTGACAAGAAAGACTGATGAATGAAAATTTGTTGCATGTATCATCACTCTTTTTTTTTTCTTCNTGCAAGACAAGGTGACAAGAAAGACTGATGAATGAAAATTTATTGCATATATCATCACTCTTTTTTTTTTCTTTTTTTTTACATAGGACGATTTCCATTCTTGCATTTGAACGCAACCGAGGTGCATGCTCCTTCACAGTGTTTGCTTTGTGTTCAAGTATTTGTGTTTTACTTTGCATGATATGTATGCACAATTCTATCCCATGTTTGCACGCCATGTCTTCAGAGCAACATTTGATTTCTTCATAGGTTTCTACCTGTAACATTGCTGTTTGAAACTGCTCTTTAAAGATGATTTAGTCTATTCCTGACACTTAACTATGACTAATAATCATTACTAGTCTGTCTCTGGTCTAACCACCTTTGCTGATGTGTTTGTATGTTTTTCAGGTCTGTGGGCTAATTTAACCCACATGCTGTTTGTATGGCCACTAATGGTCTATGATCTGATTGCAGACTTCTGCAAAAAGCAATTGACACTTGCACATACACCACAAAACTGAAGGCACAGTTCACTGAAAAAAGAAGAAATATTTATTCCCATTAATGTTTGAAACCACTTTTGTGGGACGCAAAAGAAGTTATTTCAAGAAATGTCTCTTTTTTTATTTTGTTATTGTCCACACAATAAATGTCAGTGGGACCCAACATCTTTCAAAATATCTTCTTTTGTGTTCAAAGAAAGAAAATCATACAGGTTTGGAATGACATAAGGGTAAGAAATGGTGATAGAATCTTCTTCTATTTTTACAATCTAAATTGCTTTGTTAAATGATGAAAATTGTAGTTGAAATTATGACAAAAAGTCATATTTAGGATACGAAAAGTAGAAATTATGACTGAAGTCAGACTTTTGACATCATTATGACTTTTCATCTCTTGAATATTACTTTTTTGTATATATAATTTGGACTATTTATGTCATAATTATAAGTAATCAAAACATTTTGTCTAATGTGGTGGAACAGATTTGTTTCCAGTGAAACAAACAAACAAACAAAATATATATATTATATATAATATATATTTAACATCTACAGTATGTACAAAGTGTAGGTGCAGCTCAAACTCATTAACTGTACTAGGGTACAGTGCATGTTCTCTATCAATAGTGTCTTTATCAGAGCGAGTGTTAAGCCAACAGAGATAACTCACTCAAAATAGATGTGCTAGAAGGCATTGGTGCTTTTACCTGACTAGGATAAATCATTTGACACTGGGGGAACGACAGGGGCTTAGAGAGAAAAAGAGATTCACAAACAACAAGAAGATTGTCCAATGAGATTGTCTTTTCATGTAATTTGAGCCACAAGTAAAAAAACACTGACTGTCATTTAGTGCCAAAGACTTTTAAAAACCTTTGTTTTAGTGTGTAGTTTGCATTTTGGCAGCTGCTGCTAAAATTAGCACAGCAAAGCCACTGAGACCCTCATTGTGCTGGGCCGTTCCCTGGGCCTCCATAAATCCATGTGTTGTTTAGGCTGCAGCATTCAACTCAAGGGACACGATGAAACACTGCAGGGCTTGCCTGAGCATAATGCCAAATAACGACCTTCTCGTTCTCTTCACAGGCCTTGCGTGTTTTAACAGCGCTTCAACGACTTCTTCTGTGTAAAATGACTCTCTTGAGCCTCTTTGTCTCATTGTTTCGTTCTCTCCACTCAGGAATCCCTCTGCTCTGTTTCCTGGTGCTGCTCCCGCTCAACATCCCCTGGTCACAGATCAGCGTGACGTGGCTCGGCGTGGTGCATTTCCTGGCCTGCCTGTCACCGCAGCTGGGCTCAGTGGTCTACCACCTCTTCATGAACCATGAGGGCGGCGAGCCCGTCTACAAAACCCTGCTCACGCTAGATATGTGCGGAATCTGCATGATCAACACGCTAGGTCAGCATCTCAAACTGGTGTCAGATCAATCCGAGCTCTCCATCACATTATCTCTCAGTATTCTTTTCAATTCTGTTCTCTGTTTTCCCTTGCTGATTCAAGTTTTTTTTTTCTTCCGGACACCCCACATTTGATATTTTTGGATAGGTTGTTCATACCTGATCTGTCATTAAATCGTGTTTAGCGGTGATAACCAAAACAGACTGGTTATTCACAGCAGCCCCGTGAATAAGTAAAATGTGCATTTCTCCTATATTTGTAGTCGTCGTTCAGGCTGTTGCAACATTTTATCAAAGGAGAAGTGTTGTACAAGAAAACAGTGTTGCAACAAAGGAAATAAAGAAGCAAAGAGAAAACAAAAGAGATATAGACATTGAAGAATCCATTAAAGTGCCTTATAACAAGACATGACAAGACACAGCGCTTCCATTGTCTCTTGCACCGGTTTGTTTGATAAAGATCTCATTTGGAATGTTAAAGTGCTTTTTCTTACTTTTTATAATTATCCACCATTTAGTTGTAAAACAAAGGAACGTTTTGTAGAAAGTCAAACATTTTGACTAATTTAATTTGATTTATTGTAAAAGTGAATTAGGCTTGATGAGACAGAAATAGTTTTGAGGATGGTGGAAAATTGACTTAGGTAATCTTCTAATATTTTAAGATTTATACCTTCTCAAAGCAAAAGGTGGCATTCTTGTAAATATGTTAATAATTTTAATTGATAGTATATCAAAATTATTCAGTAAATCATGTTATGTTGTTAACCCTTTGTTACCTGACCATATAAATCAAAAATTATATGTTTAACAGGGCATTACGTATAAATTTGCTTTAAACGTTTTTTTTTTATATCATATAATTTATGGGGTTAAAAAAATTTCATATCGTATAATTTAATATAATTAAATATAAAAAACTACCTATAATTTAAATTTCATTATAATTTAATTTGATATAATACTATGTAATTTAAAGTCATAATATATCATTTATGGTGAAGAAAATTTTCTTCAAGAAAATGCACACATTTTTGCAGTAATATTGTTTTTTTTTAAATTAATTTTGTAATTATTACATTTTCTTTTGTCAATGTAAAGGACACTCCTATAAGTTTGTGCATGACACATCCTCTCTAAATGTATTGTAGTTTTTATTTTATTTATTTACATAGTTTCCTAATATTTTTGTTATTAATTTAGTACATTAGGTTTTTTTTTTTTTGGTTTTTTTTAGTTTAGTGTGTGTATGGCACAAACTGTGCACCGTCTATGATTTTTGTGGGCTATTTTACCTTTTTTTTTTTTTTTGCAGATTTTGGTTGTTCAAGTAGGTGGATACATTGTAATTATATCAGAAAATATATATGTTTTTTTTTTTTTTTTTTTACAATACAGTGGTAAGCAAATGCATTAGAGCAACTATATGTAGTTTTGTGTATTTTTGCGACATTGGAGCCTTGTACACATGCATTTGTTGATGCCATAAAGCGATCCACCCTTTTTTGTGGAATTTCGTATCTGCTCACCAAACATACTTAAATGATGTGAGCTGTGCAGTTACTTGTCATCCTTGTAACACTGTGTTTCGCTTCACAGGAGCTCTGCCTATCGTGTACAGCACTCTTCTCTGCTACCCCTTCACCCGCACAGTGGCTCTGCTGATGTACATCCTCCTCTCCAGTTACGCCATCTACTGTGCCATCACAGCGCGCAGCAGAGTGCGCCGTCTGCGTTCCTTCGCCTGGCAGGCGCTTTTCCGCTTCTCGTTTTTCCTTCTGCGATGGGTAGGTGTGGGCGGAGGAAGTCCCACCTCACTGCGTCACTTTCTCACCATGGATGCACTAGCGGTGTTGGGCGGTGTCATCAATATCACGCGAATCCCCGAGCGGTTCCGCCCGGGCCTCTTTGACTACTGGTGCAACAGCCATCAGATCATGCATGTGCTGGTGGTGGTGTCTATACTGTACCTACACTGGGGGGTGCTGGACGACTTACTGTGGATCAACACGTATCACTGTCCCTCAGACTGACAGTGGCCCCTGCTAGTCTGGAATCATGGGTAATAGGGCGTGAGGACCTCTTTTAGTAGTGAGATGTTTGGGAATGCGACGTAATTGGGCAAAGAATGGTTTGGGGTGGGGGGAGGCTGTTGTGCTTTGTATATAAATGTGTGCACGAAAGTCCATAAGAAGTGTTTTACATGTTTTTTAGGAGACACCAGTGCCAGCTTTGACACACATGCTTGTTTGTGCCGTCAGTAGCCAGAATGTACATATCTGCGTTTGCATAAACATTGTCTGTGCATGGCACTGTTTAGACCTGCTAGCTCAAACAAAGGCAATTATTTATTTATTTATTTATTTGGTTCGAGACCTACACATTCTATAGGCGCACACACACATGCACATATGGGGTCTGACATTATTTGATGTCATGTGTTCACCAGCGTTTAAAGCATTTAATAAATAACCTCTAAATTTAGTTGTAGCTGAACAGCGAAAGACATGATCGAGCCCTCAAATGATTGGCTCTCGAAAAGTAAGATTTAACGTATCGTGTAAAACTAAAATTCATTGCACAAAATAGCATGGCTTTTATGAAAACTAATTATAGTTTGTCTCTATTCTCAATTTTTCTGGTGACAAACAAAGATCACCGGTGCAGAAATGATGTATGCACCTCCAACTTTCAACTTATTACTCTATTGCAGACTATGCAGCATATCAGATGTTACATCAGTGCTAACACCACACACACACACACACACACACGTACTGTATGCCCAGTCTCAAAGCAACATTTACTGGAAATACTTGAGTTGATTTAACTTGTTTTATCACACTTTTTTCCCACTCTTTTTTGTCGTCTCCCTGTTCAGGTCCACATTTTCCGCATTCTCACTCCTGTACTTGTAAGTGAAGGGTGAAGGGGTCGTTCCTTGGTTTGTAGCCTTGCCATTTATACGTTTACTGGCTGGTTAAAGTTGCTGAGTGCCCATTTTATTTTTTAGTGCCCTCTGTGACTTTGATCATGTTTGTTAACATCTAAGGGACATTTATTCAATGCGGTTTTTGCAGGAGCATGACTTTAATAACACCCTGGGAAGCATTTTACGTTACCCGCAGAAGATATTTTCTCTGCTGTGCCGCTGAACAGTCGATTCAGCCTTGTACACTTACGGTTTTAATATCCTAATCTGTAGTTTGGAAGATTGGATTTTGTACCGCTCTAAATTAGATTTCATTTCTTTCTGACCTTTAACCTCAATTATCTATGTAACCTTGGATTTAAGACAAGGCAAATTATTTTCTTAATGGCGTGCTGTTTGCACAAAGGCTTTAATTCTCTGCTGGCCATCCTCGTCCACTGTGCACCTGATGTTCCCGCTCATCAGATGTGGCAGATGAATATTAGACTCCAGAATGGAGCAATATTACACATGCCAATACACTATGAATTCCCCGATGAAGACTAGGGGAATATTGGTACTGCTCACTTGTGCCAAATTAATGCTATATATACGGATTATCTAAATCCCTAGTAATGGGATGAACTTGATTGGATATAATTCATTATGGCCCCTCTGATTCAAGAAAAGTTGCCAAAAGACTTCAGGTTTAACAGTGACTAAAGCTGAACATTCTGACTAAAGAATGTGATTCATGTAAGCTAAAATAGTTCTGTGGAGATGTTCACATTGTTTCAAATGGGCTGTATTATGCAGTTTTTGCACATTTGGATTTGTTACCTTAGCGCGCGTATGCACTACTGAGCGGAACAAACCAAGGATGACTCTTTTAACCCTTCCAACCTCACTAGTTTTAAAGAACTGACAAACAAACAACACTATGTGATAGATTCACTGACACTATCACAATATAGCTTTTAGAATAAACATCAGTGAGGCCTGCCGTTCATTTCAATTACCCTCACAATCTGTGTCATTGGCATTATATTTATTATATTTAAGATGTTGTTTTGACATTTGGCAATGTTTGAAGATGTTTTATTTGAATGCTACTACTACTGTTTTTTATTTTTTATTATATATATATTATTTTAACCAGTTGGGGATCACATATCTTTACACGACCACAGTACTCTAATATCCTCTAGCAGAGATCAGACCTATTAGTGTAGAATCAGTGCATGTTAGGTAGAATGTTGCTCAGATGTATCTGACAAACACTTACACATACTCTATGCCAAATTAGATGTTTTAGGGCCTCAGGTGTCAAGCACGACGGTCCTGATCTTAGCAGACCAGGGTGGTTTTAAAAACAAACCACTAGTCCCTCAGAATTGGGGAAGGTTTACCCCAAACCCCTTTAATGCTATTAAATGATAAACATTAGACTCTGCAATCAAGTGGTGCATGTACGTACTAGTAAACCAATCCCCTTAAAACACAACATGCGATTCCTAATGCTTGTGCAATGCAACCACTGACATATGTGCTTAGTGTGCAGTAACAGAGCTAATGCATCAAATATATCTGTCTTTAGAAATGGAATGAAATCAAGAGAGCAGCCCAGAGGCAATACAACCATATCAAGTAATTAACTGCACTGTTTATTTTTTTACCAAAAGGGCTTTGGATCAAAGTGAAAACCAATTAAGAACTTAAAAGTCCATATAGGTAACGTAAATACCTGTATGTAGACTGTATATGCAGAAAATGCAAGCGGCATACATACTGACATTTTTTTATATATTCATATTAATATATAAAGCAACAATGTTATAAGAAAATATATTGAATGTTAACGTCTTTCATCTCAGAGAGCGACACTCAATATGGATTGTCCGATTTCATTTCAAAGGCAGCAGTGATTTGATCATTCTGTAACTGTAAAAAGCGAAAATTGTGACATTACAGTGACAGGCCTGGCAGGAGAGTTAACAATGCTGTTAGATTATTTAGTAGGGTTAACGTCATAATAATATGTCTGTACTACTATGATGTCATAATGTCACTAACACGGTCTTTGGTTTTTAAACTGTTTGAAGGGACTGTAATATAGCTGGGATGGTAAAATCTCTTTTTTACATTATGAAAAGTACAGAGAGGCATACAAATGTTTTGGTTTGGAAAACGGGGGTCCTGATATGTTATTACCTCTGAAACCCACTGGATAACTATGCATAATCGAAATATGTACATATATATATATACACAAACATGTTTGTACATGTGAATTCCAAAAACCAGATGTTTTACCAGTCCTTGAAAAGAAACAGATTTGTGTGTTCACACCAACATGTTTTGCTCAGACCATGCCATCCTGGGGTTTCCTCTTCTCAGGGTGCCCTGTCAGTGCTCACTTGTACTGAGTGACCTCAACAACTGATTTCGGGCCAGTTTTCTTTTCATCCTGTCATGTCTTCTTTGCTTGTTCTGGTTAAAATCGAAGACTGAAAAAAATGATGACAGCTGTATGTTTTTAAGGGCAAAGGTCGCGATGGCTTGTCAGTCATCAGGCGTTTGGACTGTGCATCCTTCTTGATGCATATTGCCTTCGTGGGGCCGAATGTGTCCGTAAATGCTGATCAAGAATGTGTTTATTCATGTAGTTAGTTATAGGTGATGTGAGAATGTGCAGAGCATGTTACATTGAGCCCTAAAGGAAAAGGATTGCATCATAACCAATGTTTTAGAGGAGGAACAAGGATGATATTCTCATGGATGATGTTCTCCTGTCTGTATATTCTAATGTCCTGTGGTAAAAAAAAATAATGACATGATGTATGAAACTATAATAACTTTTTTTTTTTTTCTTAGTATGCAGGTGCTGGATAGCCTGTTAATGATAATTTAAAAACTACTCATCATTAGTTACATTTTGCATTATTATGATAATGGATATATTGTTATTATTACTATTATTCTGAGATGGGTTACCACTAATGATAATCTTAATTTAAGTACAAAGGCTGAGAATACTAATGCACATAGGAAGACGGGAGGTCTCTGAAAGATCTGTCGTTTTTTTGTTTCCGCTCCTGCTTG
Organism: Poropuntius huangchuchieni; assembly: GCA_004124795.1. Lineage (NCBI taxonomy): Eukaryota > Metazoa > Chordata > Actinopteri > Cypriniformes > Cyprinidae > Poropuntius > Poropuntius huangchuchieni. The sequence continues at coordinate 1,191 of SCHK01153239.1, read as the reverse complement.
TGTGTTTTTGTTGGATTCGGTTGTTGTCTGGCGCCATCTGGTGGCCACAGCGCTCTATTGACTCTTATGAGTCGGTAGCAGCATAAATGATGTTCAGTTAAACCGTGTTGACCTTCTGGATGAAGTCTGTCACAGGTCGCGCACTGAGCCCTGCTGGCCGTATGTCTTTGGTTTTTGTTGTTTTATTAGGTGTCCTCGACTCATTTATTGCGAACTTTACTATAACTTTGGTTTTACATAAACATTTCTTGTTGTAAATGGTTTTATCTACAAGCGTGTGTCTCTGTTGGTTTGTTTTATGGGCCTATATTTCTCTCTCAGTCAATTTGTGTGTCCACAGTTACATTTGTTCACACAAGACAGATCTTCCAAACCCCACGGTCTCCTGCAGCAATTGTGCAATAAATTGAGGTTTATATTTTTAAATTGTCTCGTTTGACTCCCTTTATTTTTTTTTAAATGATTTGAAGTAGAAATGTTGATGAAACGCTTTTATATTTTGACCTCCACTTCTGGTAATTCATGTTTGCCTATTTATTCTCACAGGTGTAGTGAAGTGCTTGTGTGACTGTGGGCGTTTAAAAAACATTTTCATTATATTCCTATGTTTATTAAATCCGTCACTTTTGAGTAATTAACCCTAACCTGAAAAACTTTTTCCCTCGGAGAACAATTATTCTAATTATTGTTCAAATAAAAATAGAAATGTAAATGTGAAAATTATTGCCTTAATTGAGGCATTAAATGTGAAAGGGCACTTCTGTCACATAATAAATAGTTTATATAACTTATTTCTAGTAAATAAATAAAATCATCAAACCCAAATAATGTCATGTTAGGGTTATAAATGGTGAACTAGTTTCCACCAAACAAACTTGGCTACTGTAAAAACATGACGGAAATAAATTAACCTCCTTCAAACAGTCTAAGAAGCTTATTTAGGATGAAAAAAAAACAGTGGTTGCTGATGTTGTTAACAAGGCCCGGTTTCACAAACGGGGCCTTTAGTTAAATTAAGGACTAGGCCTTAGTTAAATTAAGATATTTAAGCAACTTTTACAAAAATGCCTTAGAAGAAAACGTTACAGGTGTGCACCTTGACACAGAACAATGACACTGACATATTTTAAGGTCAGAGCAAGATATTTTTAGTTGAGACAGCTCAAACATGCGTTTTAGTCTGGGACTAGC
>SCHK01153201.1:30131-58324 GCA_004124795.1 Poropuntius huangchuchieni | reverse complement strand
CACACTCATATTCCAGGCTGTGGCACTGCATATCATTTCTCACACTCTCTGTGTCCCAGATCTTCAGATTCCGGCAGGGCTAATGCTGAGGCAGCAAACACACACACACACACACACACACACACACACACTCACTCTCAGAGAGCAAGGGCCCGAGTCCTTGGATTTTCTCCCCTCAGAAGAGTTTGGATCTGTGTCTCTGTCTCTCAGAGGTGCAGTAGACAGGCAGAATGTTCAGAGCTCCTCCAGCTCGCTTCTCTTCCGGGAATACTTGTCCAGAATTTTTAAGAGATTCCTGCTCCTCTTCCTTTGCTCCTCTTCCAGATGTGAGCCTAATTCAAAGTCATGCATGTCTTTATCCACATACTGGGCACGGAATAGTTCAGTGAGCGAGCGCTGGAATATGTGGCAAGTCTTCTGTGGTTTTCGAGGAAGTTATCAGACAAGTTTGGTGTAGCACAGTGTGTATTTTATGTCAGCACTCTAATTTTTACAGTGTTGTTGGCTAATGAAGTATTAAGGCATTGGGAAGTGTTGCGGCAGGCTTTATCAGAAGCGCACTTCTTACGGAATCAGATAAAGCTCTGATAATGAGCGGGGAGAACAAACAGGACCTGCTGCACCCTGGAGATTGCTTGCTGCATATAAAACAGTAAAAGCATCCTAATATGCAGCCTCTTAATTTTTCAGTGGACCTGATGAAGTGAATTTTTGACTGATGTTTCCTGAAAGTGGCAACACATGTCCCCTATTTACACCCCTAGCGCCCTCCACCAGCCCCCCTCTCCCCTTACGCCGTTCCGACTCGACTCGGGCAGATGTGTCGCTTGATGTTCCTGTCAAATGGCACCGAACCGCTTAATAAAATATCACTCCCCCTCCATCAGCCTGCTTTAATTGAGTCCCTTGTCAGTTTTATCAAACTGTGTGTTATCGTTGCTTTTTTCCTCTTCCTCTGTTTCTTCTTTCTCTTTATCAGCCCCTCTCTCTCTCTCTTACGGAATAGACTAGCAGACGGATCCTTAGTAACTTTGTTTAACGGAGCGAGAGGAGTGATCCTCAAAGGCAGGCTTGTCATTGGATCCATAATTCAGACCCGTGATTTTCATTTCCCTCTGTTCTTTCAAAGGGAAGTTGGGTTTTTGGAGGCAGGCTGATCATTAGCAGGCGAACAGCATAGTGGATTAGCCGAGGTGTAGCGCCAGGACGTTAAGCTATACACGGCCGACGTGGAGATGTGCCAGAATGAAAGTGACAACATCAGCATGAGAAAAAGCCGCTTGCTCTCTCAAACGGGCACAGAGAAAACAGATGCGCGTTCGCATCCGAACGTTGTTTACAAATGGAAAAAGTAGTCACGTTTTTGCACGGGTTGCGAAACAGGCTTGGAATGTGATGCTACATAATAGGGTGCTGGCAAAAAAACAACAACTTTTGCCTGTTCGCCCGCATACTTTCACTCATACACATTCTTCATGAATAACTTATGTGTCACCGGAAGACAGAAGCACAGGGCAGCATGGTCAGATCAGACCGTTCTTATTCCTTAAATCTCCAAGCTGAGTCTGACATTCCCCTGTCCCAACCTCGCTGGTCCCAACCTCGGAATTCTGGTAAGTACTAGTGTACTGGTATGACTGGAAACTTCAAACACAGGCTGTCGCCAGGTCCCCAGTGAGGCCGCGCTCTGATTGGCTGTGCAGGCGAGAGTTCTTCTGCCTGTGCCACTGTCCCCATGGAGAAACTCAAGTCCCGCCTCTTCCTTTGAAGTCACAGGAAACTCCACTCACAGCAGTGGGATGTTTTGATGTTAGTCGTATTTCTTCTTCTTTTTCTTCTCTTGTTTTCTTTTCTTTCCCTCTCTCTCTCTCTCGCTGTCTGTAAAGCTGAGGGTCTAGTGGTTACAGGATTCTGCCGCACCACTGTACATTTCAACATTGCATTTGATCTTTAATTTATCACAGTTCCAGCAGTTTGTTTGACAGGTGCAAGAGCTTTCATCTTGAAGCTACACGGCTAGTGCATACTCCTCTCACTCTCTCTCTGTGTTTGTCTCTTTGCGACCTCTATGGGATCTATTGATTCTTTTTTTTTCACTATTACTGTGATGTACATCGAATAATATGTGGTTAGATGCTGCATGCTTGGCCCCCTGCATGTTGTTGTATGAAGATGGCAGTTTAGCAGATGCTCATTAGAGTGACTGGTGGCTACTGGGGGATTTAGAAATGTTGTTTTCAGGGTTGATAAAAATATTAGTAATACTATGAATGAACAATCGAAATATATGGGTTTTCTTCAGCTATAAGCCCTTTTGTTTTAGGAACCTAAACAAATGTTCTTAAAACACTTACTATTCACTTTGTCTGTTAGCAATGTCTAACACTGTGTGTGTGTGTGTATATCTATATATATATCCATCACAGGAGCGTTGTTTCTGAAAGTCATCAACATTTTCATCACAGTGTCAAATCATTCTGTTTTTACTGTCAGTCTGGGATTTAAATGATAATGAAAACAACATTTTAAACATTTGTAATAAAATGACAGTGTGTGACATAAGAAATACAATAAAATGTATAAATAAATGGTAGTAAAAAAAATAATCAAGGCATGGTAAAAAAAAAAAAATAGTTTTAGTTGATTTTAATGTCATCTTCATAAAAACAAAATTAAAATCTGAAACAATTTTTAATAAAAATCAACCACTAGGGCGTAGAAGTGACTGAAGTTGAATAACCATACAGTATATTAAAAATTCCATTTGTTGTCTTTTAGATTTCTTTCTATTTTATTTGTTTGTTGATAGGATGTTGGCATGTGAAGTAATATTAAAGGTAATTTAGCCTCTTTTAATAATAATAATAATAATAAAAATCCATCAGAAAAGACACCAGATGACCCTAAATTTGGATATGATGCACAAACACTCCTATCTGTTATTAACACACCTACTCCTCTCGGTTCTACCCTGATGCTTTTGGTACAATCGCAAAATTCATTGGACAACATAGTTCATTATACTGAGTTCTTTAGGAAGAGTGCCCTCATCTGCAGCCACTGAAGTTTCAGTAAAACTCATTTTCTCCTCGTTTCTCTCTATGTCTCTCTCTCTCTCTTTCACTCTTTTCTTATATCCCTCTCAGGGAACAAGCCTCACCAAGGCACCTCTTAAAACAGGAACTTCCACGACTATTTTGGCATCAAAGCTTGGCACGAGGGGCTAACCTTCTGAAGCGAACTTGTGAGGAAAGAAGTCGGAGGAGGAGAGGGGGAAAGAGGAGGAGAGACGGCCTGTGTGTGCTTTAAGTCTATAGGGGGGCAGTTGAGAGAGTGAGCGAGGACTGTTCTAAAGGGAAGGAGGCTCTCTCAGGGCGCTTGGAATCAAATCCTCCCCTGGTGCCTCAACCAGGATGGAAATGTGCAGCTTCAGATGCTTTGCTGCAGCTAATAACAGTACAGCAGTTTCTTTAAGGTTTAAGATTCTGTCTGACTGAGGGAAAACTTTGTGGGATGATGGAGCTTGTTTATACTACAAATTTGGATTTAATATGGAGGGGAGGGTTCATTGTGGGCTAAACATTTGATCATAATGCAGCTGTAAGTCCATGAATTAGATAGCAATTGAAATTCACTTCCATCTGGATCAACGTTTTGCTTTTTATGAGACACATGCACTTAGTTCCTAGATGCTCACATTTTTTTTTGGTCGCTTAGTTTCTTGTAATTTTGGTATTTATTGAGCAATAAATGAAATACATTTTCTTGTTTATTTCATTTTATTTATATATGTATTTTCATTAAATGTTGCATTATTGTATTTTGTTTTTTAAAAGATTTACCTAGATCTCAGCAGCTAAGATTTCCGAATAGCAAAAATAAGACAAAAGCTAACAAAGTTATGAGTCAGCCAAGAATATATTGAAGTTATCTACTCGTGAGATCAAAATTGATCTAAGTGTGTGTACGTAGTCATAAAGACAGATTTCTCAACGTGACTGGTGTTGATTAAAAGTTGACATTTCAACACTTGGCAGCCATGATGAAACAGAACCTTGAGATCAAACGCGTACAGTGATAATCGCCCACTGGCTCCTGTCTGCAAACACCTAAAAAACACATGAACGTTTAACTGAGCATGAGAGTGATACGGCTCACCACAGAATGTCGTCAACACAAAAATGCAGCTGTTCATTTCATCTGCTGCCAACTCCTTTAAGTTATTCATCTGGAAAAAAAAATGCATTCATCATTATATTTTTAATCACAGAGACGAGATAGAGAAAAGGAATGCCTTCGGGAGGGTGGGGGGTGTATGCTATTCCCAGAACTGATCCGGCATTGTTGCCCCGCATCGCCAAACATTCCGCAAATTGACTTTGAATGAATTTATTTTTAATGTGATGTTGATGCGGCTGCTGCAGAAAGTGCATAGAGCGAGCGAAAAAGTGTGAATGTGTGTAGAAGAGAAATTGAATGAGAGCAAGAAAAAATGACTTTGCTGTAGTTAGGCCTAGTGTGTTAGTTTAGTGTGCTGTGTTTACTCTTACCCTGATGTGTGGTTAAATACAGTGTACGTTCATATGCATGTGTGTACAAGTCTTTGAGCTATGGAGCATGTGTTTAATGGCCTGATAAGAAATGGACCATTCTCTGTCCTTCCATATTTTAGACAGAGTCTTCTTCCCTGTCTCTGGTTTGCTCTGTCTCTTTGTTCTTTTCCTCTCTGTCGCTGTCAGTCCGGCCCATACAAAGCAGCTCTCTCATCACAACATCCTGCTCCAATTGTAATTATTAATAAATTAATTATCAGCCCTTCTCTGTTCCAGACTAATTGAGTCCCATTGCAGGTCTTAAGTAGGACACACTCCTATCAGACAAATGGAATGATATCCAGGGCTTGTTCCTCAGGGTTCAAGTCTTGGCTTCGTCCCACAGAACACACACTGCTTTGTTGTAGAATCGCAACTGCCATGCGAGATTACTGTGATGTAAACAAAATTCACTTTATGTTATAGAAAGTGATGAGGACAATCTCATCTCGGGGGGTCATCTTGTTTATATTCACCATGGTGTAAATGTATGACCTGTCCTGGGGTGCGTTTCCCAAAAGCATTGTTGGCTAACTATGGTTGTAAGTTCCATTGAACTCTATTGGTAATGATGGATCCATAGTTGCTTTTGGAAAATGCACCTCCTGACTGGCTTCATGCCTGTTTGTCATTGAGAGACAATATCAGACAGATTGACATTTGATATAACATTTTAACAAGATTTTTATAGTTTTTGATAGGGAATTCATATATGATGTGTTAAATGAATCCTATTTTAGTCCAGTGTTTTCAGTCATAACTTGAAAGTCAACAATTTAGTGTTTATGTTAGCAGTCATTCCTTTTGATTAATTCAAATCTATCACCGTTCTGTAATTTTTAGAGCGTTTTTAGTGTGTGCGCTTTCTCTCGAATGTAATGTAAGGGTTGTTGCTAGACTGCAAGGTTAATAGGAGAAGCTATGAAGTAGAGAAACAGATATCAAAATGTATGAATGAGTGATGAAACATACATCTGTCCCTGTTTCTGTCCCTGTTTTTTTTTTTTTCTCTGTAGTATCACACCACAGATGAGCTGTCATTGTTCAAAAGAAAGTAGAGTGATGGATTCGGATGAGGCCTTATCTACAGTATGTGGCAAATTAAGTAAGTAGGTGGTCCTTCATCAGACCCATTTGTATTTATTGCTGTCTGCTTGTGATTTGATTGACTAAGATGGATGTTAATATCAGGTGTGTACATACTACTTGCATGTGGTGTTAGCTTTCGTCTCTGGGCATCGCAATGGGGATACACAACTTGCTGAAGAGAAGAAACAGTTATTTTGAGATGTTTTTTGGTGTAGCCATCTTAAGGGAAAAACTCCTGTAAAGCCATGTTGTGTTATAGGATGTGCCTATGGCTCTGGATGGGAATTTGCAGCCGCTCTATGAGGTTCATGCAGTATGTACATACACAAAGGATACTTCCATGGTGCTCCAGGGTAGTGGAAGGTAGTTGGAGGCCTGTTGGCACATGTCAAGTCTCTGAAAGAACGTCTGGATGATCATTACCTCAGAAGAATAGGGAAAAAAAATTGGTTGTAACTTTTGTTGATCTAACATTTTCTCCACTATGGTGAGGAAAAATGAGGTGTAGACAAACAATGGTGACATTACCATAGAAGGAGTTTGTTATGCACCATAATGAATATGGTGTTGAATAAGTAAATTTGCTGGCTTGGATTTTTAAGGGTGGTGCAATCCAGGGTGTGGAGTGAGTTTAGAGATAGGCAAGAGGGTTATGAGAGAAAATCAGATGGGAAGAAATTAAATGGGCAATAACAAGGGCCAGTTGATTTGTCCCGCTCATGCAGGAAGATATGGTTGAGCGGGGGAAGGTGGAAGAGGGAAGCCTATAGCCTAATGCAATCACATTAAATTTTAAATAATGTTATGCAAATAAGATATGACAGGAGATGATCTCTTTGGGATTCTGGATGAAAATCTGTCAATTATACTGTTCTGTTCCAGTACTGGAAAACAGCACCTTTTGCATTTGCGTGTTAAGTTTGCAAAGCTAAAGAAAACATAAAAATGAAGAAAATAAAACAAAATAACTTGGTTTTGTCTGATTTCTCCATTAGAACCAGTCAGTGGTTAAATTGCATATAGCTTTCCAAAATGCCATGATGAGAATAAATAAAAACTAAGGTTTGGTGGATGCATTCATCTTTCCTGGTGCAAGTAAGGAATATGCGCTTTACAGAATCAAGGCCATGACAACCTCTCTCGAACCTCCTGCTTTGGAGGAATATTAATTCACTGGCCATTCGCAGACAGCATTGATTTTCCCTTGTGGCAAAGTGTTAATGAAACGGCAAAACTCCTACACTTATGAGCTTTTCAATTAATGCTCTTCTTTCTTCCGTTGCCCAGAAGTGAGAGTGTGTGCTGTGCTGGTTTCCTTCAATTTCACCGTGGGCAAGACTCAGGCATTGAGTGCAAAGGTGCCAACTTCCATATTTAGTTAGCGAAGAGGCCATCCATTATTGAGCAAACAGAGAGCTGTCTGTCTCGCTGCTTTGGGCCAACAATTAAATATATCAGGCAGCATGTGGAGGTGGGGTGTGGATGGGTGGAGGAAAGGCTCAGAAGAACAGGGCAGATGCAATATTGATGTCTTTAATTGAGGCTTTAAGTTGTACATGGTCAATATTTCTATGTGTGTCTTTAGCACCGGCGAGGCTTTGTCTGGGGTGGTTTGGAAAGGTTGTGTAAATTACATGTTCTACATTGGTAAATGTGTGTAATGGCATGTTTTGGGTGGATTTAGAGAGAGGCATAGCCAGCCACAAAGGAAGTTCAGTCAGTGATACGGAGAAATATACTGAATACATTATTAAAAACCCTGGATCTCGATACAGTCTGTAATGTATTTTAGGACTCGCCTCTATTCGCATAGCAATTTGGATGCTTTTCTTGGATAATATATATTTTTTTATTTGTTTGATTGCAAAATAGCTTTGCATAAGTATACTTACATGAACAACAACTATTATTGTTGTTATCATTATCATAATAAAATAATGCTTGTTTTTTTAATATTTAGCATTTTTGTTTTGAGTCAAAAAACAGAAATAAAACAACAATTAATATGAGCAGTGCTTATTAGTCAGGCGATCACACAAAAATACTCTGCTTTGGTATCTTTTTATCTTTATAACAGTAATGGTATAATTTCACTTCCTCTTCCCATCTTTCCTTGTTGTCATTTTCTACCCAGTCTTCCTCTTTCTCTCTTATTTTCTTCACTTTCATTGCGTCAGCTCTCTGCATAAGGTGGTTTTAATTTGGTGAGAGAAAAACAAGTCGAGAATATTGATTTCAGAAGTCCGCCTCTGCCTTTAAAAGCAGCCGCATGGCATCCTGCAACCTTCAATTGAGGCTGAGCATGTAGGTGTGTGTGTTCTCATTCAGGCTCCTTGTTCACGCAAAATGATACATTAAAGGCTGTGTTTTACTTCAGTCAGACTGAGAGAAAATAAACGAACACAAGCAATGTCTGTTCACACGTACGCAGGCACACAAGTCAGACAGGAAGGCCTAATTTATCTGATCATTATATGGGTGTATTCCTTCCTTGAACAGTTTAACTTTCTGACTGCTTGAGGATGTGGGACAACGCTATCATCATGGTAAGGGATGAACAAAATTCAGAAGTGAAGACTAGACCTGCCATCAATTCATGAGGTTGGCCACACCCCACAGGAAGTTGTATTGGAATGACTTTTTGCTTACCAAGGCAAAAAATACAGTAAAACCAGTAATATTGTGGAATATTATTTTCCATTTTAATATATGTGAAAATGTAATTTATTCCTGTCATGGCAAAGCTACATTTTCAGCTGCCATTATGCCAGTCTTCAGTGTCACACAATTTCTTCAGAAATCATTCTATGCTGATTTGCCCCTCAAGAAACTTTTTTGTCATTTTAGGATACTTTAATAAATAGAACAGCATTTCTTTTAAATAGATTTTCCTCCTTTCATTCAAATTCAAATTGTAATACTGCATCCTTCTTGATGCCTAATTTCTAAATTGAATTGGACAAACAAAAATAAGTAATGTACAATTACCTCAACTGTCATATTCATGCTTAAATTCAGAAGCATTGAGAAAAATGGTGTTACTTGTTGACATCCTTAGTTTTATTCATAGCCACTTGACTACATTTGTTTAAACACGCTCTAAACATCTGAATCTTTCTTCTTACAGACCTATTACACCTCTTTAATATTTTCATCTCAGTTTTTCCTGGCTTTGCTTTCTGTCTTTTCACTCAGGAACAAGCTAACCACAGGTTGTGTGTATACATATCCCACAAATCTCTTGCTGCACTGGCTCTGATCTGTGGATTACGCTCAGAATACTCCTCACTGAGAGGATGGCACATGTAGAGTTGAGACACACACACACACACATACACATTTTCTTACTTTCACTTTCTCACACACACTCAGACAATCATTCCCACAGAAATACAGAGCATGTGTGCCCTACCATCCCTGTAGCTTTAAGAAGACAAGTCTCTAATGCAGACATTACTAAACCCTTGCCATCATAGCCACAGAATGACACCACAGGACGCTAAGCGCTAACGCCTACAAAGCGCTTAAATATCTTAACATATTTAATGCATAATGAAAGAAGTTTCTGCACTTTGAGTGAAGTATTCCCGGGCAGTTTGTATGCACTATTTATCTGGTGGGAAACCTTACTCTTATACACTCCATAAAAACAAGGTAATGTTAGTTGAGGGGGTTGAAGAGACAGATAAAAAGCTTTCTGTTGTATATCCAAAGTGTGTTTAACAGAACACTCTCTATATGTTTTATATACATGTTCATCCTGTAGTCACATGCTTGGAGTGTTTGTTTTTAGGAAATGTCAGTGGGTTTAAGAGTGCCTCTAGTGGTGAGCAGTGGTGTCTTTTTAGTGTAAGGCTTAAAACTGATGCACGTGTAACATTGAGGATATATGACTTTTCTACAAAATTTCATTTTATAATTTAATATAATCATTTTTGTGGAAGGAATGCTGCTTAATACAGCAGTAAAGAAGAATATTGCTAAACCATCAGGCTGTGAATAGCGTGTGGCACAGTCAGTGAGAGAGCTCTGCTTTATAGGAACTCCATCTCTGCCTACCTCAGGATCCATCATGTGTAATTCAGCTGATTTAGATGTTCAAGTCTCCTTGGAGATGCATTTGTTGTTGTGGACTGGAAGTGGGAAAGATCAGGGAAAAGCCCCTTATTCTTTTGTGATTTAACACTTAATTTGTCCATTCTTTTCATACACTGTAAAAAAAAATGATTTTTCCAAGTTGTCAGTAAAACAAAGATTGTTGGAGTGCGTTTCACTAGAAACTATTTTTTAGTCTTTCTGCTTCAACATTTCATGTGTAATTCAATGTGTCACTTGGTGTATCATTGTCATCAATCATATAATTTACTAGCATTTTCTGAGTAAAAATAGTTTCTACACCAGTTCTTGCAGTCTACATGGAGAAAATAAGAGGTCCAAAATAAATTTTTGTGAACTATGTCAAGACCTGTTTTGTTTTCTGTAGGGATGCTACAAGTTAGTTTAGGCATGATAACAAATGATGTACAACATGAAAAAGTGAATATTCATTATGACATTTGCTAAAGATTACAAGTGAAAGTTAACCTAAAAATGACAGTTTCCAAACCCATAAGTCTTTCTTTCTTCTGTGCAACATATAAGAATTATAAGAATATTTTGAGAAATATCTCATTGTGTTTTTTTTGTTTTTGTTTTTTTCCCCCAGTCAGTGGTCACCAAAAATGTTTGGCTTCCAAAATTCTTCAAAATATCTTCTTTTGTTTTCCACAGAAGAAACTCATACAGAGTTGGAATGATGTGAGAGTGAGTAAAATATGATAGAATTTTCAATTTTAGGTGAACTATCACTAATCAGTGCTAGACGACAGCAAAGATAATCTAAATGAAATCTCTGATTTCGGCTGATGCCGAATGTAAATATAGGTAAATATAATTTTATAAATGTCTAAAGTGCATATACAAGATATCCTGAATGAAAAAAGTGCATTTGCTTGTTTTAAGCCTGTGTTTGTGGGTGACTGAGGCCTTTTGTACCTTCCAGGAAGTAATTTTTCTTCCGTAGTGTAGCCGATGATAAGGCCATGATGCCTGCTTATCTGTCCCCCTTTAATTTCTCCTGATCTTTAAGTGTTCTTAAAAGGGGCCTCTGAGGGTGGTGATGAGCTCGCTCTAAATTGATTACCTGTTTCAGTGAACGCGCTGTTGCCTGCAGATTCTATCAGCTCCGCTGTCAGGACCCTCGCTATTTCAATTTGATCGGATTTAATGAGGGGGAGGATGTGAGGTGTGTGTGTGTGTGTGTCTGTGTGTTTACGTTTAAGTGTGTGTATATGCGCGTTACTGCCTCGATACAATCGCATTTGTCAGCATGATCCTTTTTAAGTGCATTTCAATTAGAGAGCGATTCACTTGATTCTATTACTCCCAACTCTCGTCGCCCTAATGTGCGCCGCTGCTGGAACAAGCCACGTCTAATGTACACTATTTAATTTCCTTAATTGAGCTAACGTGCTTTTCATATCCTAATTCCTCGAATAATCTTTGATTTGTGCACCGCACATGCTGGGATGTAATGAAAGGGGGCAGCCGAAAACATCTGTTAGAGCTGTGATTGAATCAGCTCAGTAACATCTGCAGTTATGAGGGCGTTAGCAGCCAGCCTGGCCCTTTTATCTACTTACGCCAATTATCCTCAATGCCGACTGACTGAACAGATATTAATATGGATGTATTTGAGGATCTGGTTTCCTGAGCCACTGTCATAAAGTGTTGGATGTTTATTATAGTCTGTGATTACATTCTTTTCTAAGACATAAAGAAAGAGTGTTGCTTGGAAATCCTGAATAATTTTCACAAAACAGTAGTTGTTAATTGATTACTCATACAATCACATACACTTAGGGCCAGACAGTTCACAAAAAGCATTTTGTTACATTTCAGTGCTTTTAATATATTATTAAAAACTAAATAAAAAACAAAACCATAAACAATAATTTTCAGTTCTGCTATTCAACTTTTTTTTTGCAATCTTTGAGTGTGTTTTCTAGACGTCCTATAAAAGTGGGCTTTGGTTGAATTCACAAAGCCTCCCTCATAGAAGGTTATGGTGAGGCCCATTGGTTACTGGCTTCAGCCCAGGTCTCTGAACAACGAACCCATTTTCCTCCTTTTGTCGATGGGCCAGAGTTGTGCAACAAACAAACACAGCAATTAGTCTATCAGCATTCTATTGGTCTAGACTTTCAAACTAGTTTGGAGCAACAAACACAAACTAGTGTAGTCTCTCTCTGGTTTCATATTAATTTGATCTTTGGAGAATCTTTCTTTCTTTGTCTATAAATCAGTCTTTATCTCCATGACCTTCTCCTCAAATATTGTCCGCTGTGGCGACGTGCCTACTGTCAGCACTGCCCTCGTTCCTGGATCAAGTAGCACAGACTGCGTACTTTCAAACATACAGCTGTATGTGAGAGAACTCAATGTCTTGCTTCTGTATAAATTGATACTTCAAATGTGGCACAGACGTGGCTCTACTGTGCATTTCTTTTGTGAATAGAATATGCCAGACATCACTTTGCATATTAGTAAAATGATCGAAATGCATTGGCAAGGAACTCTAAGAAAAACTCACCACCAAAGGAAAAAAGTTCTTCCCTCTCTTGTGGGATAGCTGCTCTGTTTGTCTTCAAGTTCGCAAGTTCACTTTGGAAATAGAAGCGGTGGAACAGAGGGTTCACCACCACTGTTTATTTTATTGTAGCTCACAAATGTCATTCATTATCCTGGTGTGGGAAGCAGCCCTGGTGCTCCTCTCCATGCACCCCAGCTTTGGCTAATCACTTCTCTATTCCCATCATCTGTAAATCCACACTTGCGGGTGCGCTGCTAAGCAGCCGAAGAATAAAACTCATATGCGTCTACACTGGCTAAGTGCTTCATGTGGCAAATGTAAGATTTGTTTCTGTTTATGAGACATAATTGTGTTTTTCTTTCTGATTCTTTACTCTGCATCTCTCTGTCTGTTCTCTCTTTGAGTTTGTGTTTCTACATGGCGAGTTAAGCTGGTTCAAGTTGTGTCATGAAAGAAGAAGGCTAGTATTTCCATTCATCTCAGTGGCACTTGCTGCTACGGGCCTTCCTGGATGTACATTAAGTAATTTGAGATCTAACAAAGATAGATGTAAAGCTAGCGAAAGGGAAAATGTGTTTTTTTTTTTTTTTTCACTCCTCCTAATATTAAAAAAAAAAAAAAAAAAAAAAAAAAAAAAAAAAGTTTGTTTGTTAGTTTATTTTTTAATCAAATGTAATTTTATGTCCCAATCACATTTTCTTGTTTAAATAAACATTACTTACAGTATCAAAATTTAGTCCAATATCCAATTTAGTGTTTTTAAGCATTTTACATTAATTCTAAAATAATAACACCAGGCAGTAACAAAGTAACAATATATTTTATTTGTGAACTTATGTTCAGCTATTATTTTTTTAATAGTTAACATTTAACTATTTTTGATTTTTTTTTTAAGCTTATCAGTCGTTAAATAAAAAAAGCTTAGTAAATATTGTTTACTTAAAATTTTACCAAGCTGATTACTGACAAACTCGCACAGATCATGTTTTCATGCCATTTTAAGTATTATTTTGATACAACAAAGTGGTTATATCTAAGTTTGTGAGTTGTTTACTTACTTTTTTTTTTCAGTTGGTCTCATTTTTAATAAATTAATGGGTGTGATGACATTTTGAGCAAAATCTGGTTGTTCGAAAAGGCATGTCAGTGCAAAATTTTGGAAAACGTCTTTACATTGCTGTTTGTCCATGTTGATTACAAGATAGGTGGGTGTGGTCTAAAGTTCCAGTTTTTTTTTGTTGTGGAAATATTTTCAGATTAATTTCTTCACTCAGTTGTTGAGGTCAGACATAAGAAAAGCATGAATACACCGGAGTGCCTAACTGCAGACCTGGTGCAAACATATCCACATCCCATATGATCAGATCTTCATAACTTTTTGCATCACTGTCATTTTTGTTGTGTTTGTTGCATTTGTTAAGAGGATATCACATAGCACATTTTTAAATTCTCATCTCCCAACAGTGTCAGAATTGTTTGAAAACCGTATACCATTACTAAGGTATTTCAAACTTATTTTTACCTCTAAGTGAAGAAAGAAAAATAACTTTGTTGAACTTGCAGAACTCCACTATTCAGCACTGTCAAGCACTGACTTCTTGAAACGTAAAGGACCCTCCTTTGGGCATGATTTCTGCCCTTGCCTTATTCCATATTTGGCTTATGTCCTTTTCTATTCACACAATAAAGGAATAGAGTGTCTGTGCTACATTTACAGTATCAGTTTATACAAAAGCAGTACATACAGCAGTACATAGAGGTGTTGTCCTACGTCTGATAGTATTGAGTCTGTGCTACTTGATCTGGGCAAGAGGGCAGTGAAAACAGCGGGTTATGCCAGTGGATGATATTCAAAGAGAAAGCCAAAGAAGAGGTCATGCCCGGGCCCACATGGAATCTGCAGATTTTGATAGGTTTGAAATAGATTTTGACTGCATAGTTGTACGCATAGCTCACCCCTTGCATTTTGTTGTTTTAGTTTGATTGATTTGATTGTTTCAGCGAGCAATAAGAGCTCTACTTAACACATTTGACCATATTTAAATCCCCCATCAAAAAAAATCTGTCTCTCCCTTCTCTGCACTTTAGTGAATGTGGCTAAAGCACATCGCTTGCTTGAATCCAATATGAAAATCCCTTATAAACAAGTTGAATTTAGCTCCCTCTCCTGTTTAATACCCCAAAAAACTTCTTTGATCTACTCAGAAAGAGTATTCTTTTATTTCTCGATCTCTATGTACGTTTCTCTGGGTGAAAAAGAGAAAGGCAGAGATTTAATTCATTTAGAGAGTCTCTGGAGACAGAGCTAGTGTCTAGACAGGCCTTTACTTTAATGTGTAAAATGCTCTTTCTCTCTTCCTCCAGCTCTCCGTGACACCTGTGCGAAGTCCCCGCCTAACCACCCCCATCTCTCTCTCTCTCTCTCTCTCTCTTTGCTCCGGACTCTGCTCTTTCTTCACTCAGAGGACGGGAGCGTGGGCTGAATCCTTGACCCTGCATCGAGCTGTCCTCTCTGGGCAATCTGGGCAGCGCTCTCCCCTGCCTGACAAGCCCGAGTCCTTTCTGTTGTGCTATTATCAGCTGAGTGTTATTACCCCTCTTTGCACACGAAAATCTGCCCTGATTTTCATTGACCCGTCCTGAATCAATGCTTTTAAAAATCTTAGACACCTTTTACTTAAGAGCAAAAGCATGCATTTTATGTTTTGACATGGTAGTATTGATCCGGCAGGCGGCAGAGGAAAGAGCGGTGGGGGCTGGGCTAGTATGACAGCGCTCTCCTTCCTCTGTCTTTCTGTCTCCGTTCTCTTCCTCTCTGGCTTTTCTGTTTGTCTTTCCTTCACTTTTTCGCCCCCTCCTCATCTTCCTCCTCCTGTCCGTGTCTGGTAACGCTGCCATCCTTAATGGCTTTCTCATGCTGGCTCTTCTGGTGTCCCTAGTGTTCCTCTAGACTTCTTAACTCTGATCAATACCTCCTCCCCCCACCCCCCCATTTGCCCTCTGATAAATTATGGATGTAGCTCTCACATCACATATAAAATTTCTATTGTGTTTGTCAATGGCTGATCGATATTCCACCTCCGCTCATCCTCAAAGCTCCTTTTTCCCCCCCTTCTAGCTCTTCGTCTTTCATCTCTTTTGCCATCCAGGTTTGTTAGTGTGCTTGTGTATGTTTGTTTATGATTTCTGTCTTTTTTTTTCTAATCTGAGGTCTCCTGGGCTAAAGGCAGAGCTGCAATATGTAGCAGACAACAGAGACTGTAATGTTCAAATACGAGTATCCACCTTCTCGCTCCCCCTGCGCATTCCTTCACCCTCCATCCTTTCTTTCCAGCCTTTCTTCTCTCTGAAACGTCGTTAACATGTGTAGACATCAGTTTCAGACAAAATACTGAGGTTTGGAGATGCACGCGGCTTTTCTCTAGGTGTGTGGATGAGGGGTCCCATTTGACATGAACCGCAGCTCTCTCTCATCCCTGCAGGCAGCGCTCTGGCTCAGCCCACCGCCAGGAGAGACTGCTGCCCCAAATAAACAGCTACGGGAGAGATGAAATAAAAGAGTGGATTACAGCGAAGGGAAAACAGGTAAACTTGCTCAGAGCTGTCGTTTGTGGGAGAGGCCACAGTTTGATTCTCTCAGATCTAACATCTTGTGGTTGTTAAAGAGAGGGAGAGGGAGAGATAAAGAGAATGTCAGAAGAGAGAGTATGGCTAATGTAATTTGGTTCGTATTTATACACATTCAGCACATATCTGCGCCATGTGGCATGCGCCGAATTTTTGGGGTGGAAAATGATTTCAAAATGTCCCCAGAAGTTTTCCTAATCAGACATATTATACAAGTCCTTAAAAAGTGGTTCATAAATATAGTAAATGCAGCTTTCTTTTGCTTCTAAAAATGCCTTTGTGTTTGGGTAAAGTCGATAATAATTCTAATTGGCTTTCTTTGAAAATAATTGAGGAAATAAGTACTCGTATAGATGAATATTTTTCTTTACATGTTTGTCTTTATTATGATCACTTAACTTGAGACTGGGATCAAAATTATATTTGCATTCACTGGACTTAAGGGCCATTCACACCGAGGCTAACAGTAACTCTAAAGTTACAAAGATAATTCTGTGAGAATACAGTCCCCAGCACAGCTATAATGATAGCCACACACAGGAACAATGTTGTTGAAATCATTTTCAGAACAAGATGTTGAGTGTTTTTTTGTTTGTTTGTTTTTTTTTTCCAGCTGCTAACGTTAAAACACCCAATTTTTATGAATTTGAGCATTTAAAACGACAGGGCATGCTTAGAATAAGCAGAACATTATCATCCATTGGTGTGGATGCTAATATAATCACAGAATTTGTGTAGCTTTCTTTTGTGGAACACAAACAAAGATATTTTTCAGTTCTTATTTTATCCATATTACTAACATTAAGCCTCAATGGTTCTTTTACATTTGAGATTCATGTCACTGTATTTGATACAGTATGTGTGTTGATCAGTGATTTGATTTGAGAGTGAATGAAGGATTCATTTTATATTTGGAAGACTTGGAAGAAAGAAAATTGATATGATTTTCAGACGGACAGGTGAGTAGTTTTTATTTTTTTATTTTTATTTTTATTTTGGTGAACTTCCTTTAAACATCATGTAGACCTTTTTTTATGTAATGCATTTACATTTTTACATGCACTTTCATGAACCTGGCAGACATTTGGAAGAGTTCAGAAGATTAGGAGATTATGATTTGTATCCTACACGTATGTCTTTTTCCAAACAGACAGTTTATGCTGCTTTTTTGTACAGGTAGAGGGTTACAAATCTTTCTGGGTTTCAGCCACGAGCGCTGTGAGACTTTATGGGTGTGTGTACTGATTGTGTTTGGATGCTGTTTCAGAGTGTTCTTTGAGGGCCGCAGGGGTACAGAGTGATGTGATGAGCTAAAGAGACTGGCTGACACTCAGAGAGGATTTTCACTCTGCTCTGCAAGTGCTGGTGAGGTGAGAGGTCATCCTCACACTGATGCGAAGCACAGAGGAGCAGACAGACAAAGAGCACACACACACAAACAAGCCATTATAATTCACATTCTCTTTCACTCTTCTAGTTTATGATTCCGTAGCAGTCTTTTGTTTTCAGTTAAAGTTTTATTGAATCGTGAAATTTCTGTGAAATCCTGTGAAAGTGTTTGTGTGTCATTCACAGTCTGTTCCTGTTCGTCTTGTTGTGTAGTCGAGAGCCTAATTTCAGAAGGAAACATAAATGCAGTTAAATCCTTAGTGTTGCCCTGCCGTCCTGCCTCGTAGCCATGATGAATAATTCAGAGAGAGATCCTCTCCACTGGAGGAGAGGGACAGTTACACACATTCCTGCTGGCAGAAAATCCATACTCTCTGACATCTTGCTTCAAACTGCAATTAATACAGACTGAAGCCGGATCTGTTTGAGCCGGTAATTGTTTTTAAGGTGAAGTGTTAAATGTGTAATTGTGGTTGAAGGTTAATTTCTGAAGAAGTAGAATGAAAAACGGAACGGAAAGGCGGAGTGTGGTGTGCTGCGTAAAAAGTGAAGGTGAATTTTTCAGGACAATGAAAAAGGTTCATCCTTTTCTCTCCATCCATTAGCCACACAAACACACACATAGAAAGGCTCAAAACTGTGATAATGGGGTTCATTCACACATATTTGTATTGCCGGCTGACTTTGGCTCCTTTAGCAGTGCATATGTGCCTTCTTACTGCTGATGCACAATATATCAGTAGCACTGGATATCTGCCAATACTGTGGCCTTTTTTGGCTATTTGATTGTGCAAGATTATCTCCTTTTTTTTTTTTAATGTATAGAACGTCTGGTAACACTTTACTTAAAGCCTTTATGTATAATGTGTTATAAAGGGTTATTAAAGGGTATAATGCATTGTAATTTTTCATAATGTGCATTGTAATACAATATAGCTTGTCGTAAATAATTATAACCAAATTTAAAATGCATAGTGCAACAATGAATTAAGTATTATATAAAGTATTAACTGTGCTTACAATTATTCATGAGATTGTACAGTACATTACAAGGTGCATTACAAGGCATAATTAATGCATTAAAACTACTTTTATAATGCATTATACATAAAGGCTTTAAGTGAAGTGTTACCGATTATCTTTTAAAAAATATGTAGAATATCTTTGGTTTCATGTAATTTAGGAAATCTCCATCAATTTCATAATGTACATGAAAATGTCGTGAATGTTGTGAAATTCACTTGTAGCATATAAGACTTCATTCATTTAGACAAAATAGTACAAATTTTATATTTGTTATTTTATATGGTCATCGGTTAGAAGATGAACAGAATTTTTAACATCGTTGTTGGCTAGAATTTTAATATTGGTGCATCCCTACTTTTTTGGACATTTTATATTTTTAATTTATTTAAACAAAATAATGTAGATTTAAGAATATACTCTAGGTTATTTAGTTCTAATGCGTTATATTATAATGAGTTACATGAAAATAGTTATTGGCATATTGTTATCGTGAAGAATTTTATTATCGGTGAGTCAGTACTTTTTATGAATTGTAATTCATCCTCCCCTAACCACATTGTTTTGGGGGGCAAAAAACTGTAACTGTATGAAAGAGAGAGAAGGAAATAGAGTTTGAAAGAAGCAGACCCTTCATTATTGATTGTGTCATTGGTGTTTGACCCTTGTCTCTTTGGAAATTCTCTGTGCTCCTCCGAGGATCATATGTGCTGCACCTCTCCATGTGGCAACCCTTTAGCAAGCTCAGCACTGAATTCTCCTTCTCAGACACAAACACACAGACGCTGCTTCCTCAACACCGTAAAACTTGACACTGTCCTGTATCTCATCCATAACTCTGAGAAACGGGATCTGAAGTGTCATAATCACATCACGCAAACCTGTTCGCCAGACGAGAGGAGCCAGTGAGGATCTATACACTGACACTATGTATGAAGTAAAACCGCAGACACATTGAGACATCTGAGCATAATGACTCACATGGGGATGGAGAGCAAATAGAGAATTTTACTTAAGTCACCTGCAGAAAGGCCCTAGTAATCTCACATGTGTCTCCTCTAGAGTTTCAGAAGAGATCACTCAGATTGCCGTCTAATGATGACAAGACCGGCACTGTCAGCTTCTGATGAAGGATGAGAGGGTCATGTAAGCCACGTTAAGCTGTAAAACTCTAAATTTGTTTGAGTATAGATGGACTTGGGCTTAATGAGGTGTCTGGATATCCTGGGTTATACACACACACTTGTGCACTTGAGTCCTCGCAAATACGGCATATTGCACACACTCACGCACTGACATTCAAAACCCTTTCCTAAAGACATATTCACCAATATAATTAGTCCTTCCAGACCCTCTCTGAGTGTCCGGTTGTCTCTTTCCTGATGGATTCTAAACGAGTGACAGAATTAACAGCAATATTATTTTTCCAGTTCAGACACCTGTTCTTGCCACACCGTGGCTAATAATATGTCAACATTTGGAGACATTAGACACACGCAATGTATCACGCACGTACACACACAGCAGATCCGTGCATTTATGATTGCCCTGATTTCCTCTCTGCTATGGGAAGATCGGTTTACTTTCTGAATGGTTTATGTCAGTTTGAGCACTTGATGTATAATGAATTTTCACTTGTGTGTGTTTTCTTTTTAAAATATTTTATGGCTGTTTAATATTGAGCATTCAGAGTTCGTCTTTATGACAGAATGAAAGTGGTACAGCGATGATCAAACACTCACTCTTGTTCCAGGTCAGAGTAGAGATGAATCTGTGGTAGTGTGACTCCTGAGAGAAATAGAGAGACGGAGATAAAGAGAGAGATCAGAACGCAGTAGGGCTGAGGGACCTGCATAAACAGTATAGCCTTTTCTGTTTTTGTCGCTAATTGTTCACAACACGTCAAAAATGTTATGCTTTCTAAATGTAGAATGACTTGCCTTTGATGTGCAGAAGTATTTTTGAAGCAGCAAGAGACTTATTAATTCCTTGATCATTTCATGATAACATTATTTTTATTAATTTGTATTTTGTTATCATTATCACCTCAGAAAAACCAAATGTTCTAATTATATTTATACAACAGTTGTTTATGGTCCTCGAATCTGATTGGTTGAGAGGAGTGCAATTTCACTGTTTGTATCACACTTTTTTTCACTCGCTGTGGCGAGATGCCCAAATCCACTATAATTGTATAAATAATACTGTTTTCGTGTCACGGAATGTAGTTTTAAAAGTTTTAATGCGAGAATGTACTTGTTTAGGCTTAAATATGCGTGGCGAAAGGAATAGTTCTGCAAAAAAGAGTTTTTTTAAAGCTACTGCTTATGTATCGTGCCATCTAACTATTGTATAAGTGCAATATCACACTCGTAGCAGTGTTATATGGTGGTATATCGCACACTGTGATTACTCGTCTCACAGCTGTGCCGATATACAGCCATATTGCACTGCTACGAGTGTGATATTGCTATTTAGATGCTATGGGAATTTGACTTTTCTTGTGAATCGTATTCAACACAGTGTTAACTAATGCAACATATCATTTTCTGTTCAGTGCAGTCTCACTTTTTTATGCATTGGTCAAAACTTTCATACACTTTATCTGGAGCAAAACAGAACATGCTATATATTCGGTGCCCTCTCTTAAAGTGTCAAAGCAAGAAAAACTTTTCTACTTTTTTTCTGTGTGACCAACTCAATTTCCTGGCCAGGAAGTGCTGCTCTCTTTCTTCCTGTTGCATTTCCATGGGGCTTAGTCTGCATGTGAGCTTCTGTTCCGATGTTCCAGTTCCGGGTGTGATGTATAGACCTGTCGATCCAACACTCAGCCTAAGACAGGCTCACTCCAGGGTTCCTATTTCAGTGTCTTTCCCTGAGCTGCACGACCACTGATATGAGTGCTGTCTTAGGGTGCGGGGCTTGATTCTCTTCCTCATACCCCCATTGAGAGGCTCATAGTGCAAGGCTACTAGAGTGACAACACAGGTAGAACTGCTGTCTGCTCACACCTGTAATAGGTGAGATCAAGTGTAGTGTATTAGTGTCACCGCTGTCGCCCACAGGATTTGCGCACACACACCTTCACTGAATTTTTACCCACTATTTGAGTGTCTTTCTGAGAAGCTTGTGGGTAAGGCATGTCAGATGTGTGAGGGTGATTGTCATCATGTGTTGAGTTTAATCTCTGAAACTTCTCCACTGTGTGGGTGTTTCACGTTATGATTGTGGCTCAGTATGAGGTGGGCTTGACAGTCGCACCAAAAATTACATTACATGTTTATATATATATATATATATTAGTATATAGAAATTAAAATTAAACACAAATTGTTAGTTCATAATACTATAATATTTTGGTATTTTTTTTAAATTACCATTTTATAGTAATTGTATTAAAATTACAAACTTTATTTGAATGCTGTATTTATATGTCAATTCATATCATGCTTTGTCTTTTTTTTTTCTCTCTTCAGTATAGTAATTCTAGTCCATGTTTTCATACAGGTTTTATAGATGTGGACTTACACTCTACATAAATGTGAAGATGTTGGTTCCAATTCATGGGTAATTGTCCCTTCTGGGCCTGGATGCTGGGAGTCTTGGAGGAGCCTAAGCTCAAGATCATGGCAAGTGCTAATCTTCTTATACTTAAGGTATCAGGTTCCCCTTTGATGTTTCAAAACATGTTGACTCCTATCTCGCCAAAGAAGGCAATCCAGACACAGCCTTGAGGAACATGGTTTCTTTCTTTCTTGCTTGCATTAGCCTTCCTGAAGTTGATTAATGTTGCACAAAAAAAAAAAAAAATCTGTTTTAATTATGTCAGAAGAAATGTCTTTTGTTAGTTAATTTTCTCGCCATCATCACTTTAATAAATCAAGAATTTACAATGACAATGATTTATTGCAATTTTTTTTTTTTTAGATTATCTGAAAGGTGTTGATTTTGTCTTTTTTGCTTTTGACTGAGGGGCTGGATATCATTGTCATCATGATGAAGCCATCAGCTATGTTCAGTGAGACAGTTAATTCTCAGGACATCCTTTGGAAGGCGGGCCATAGCCAACAGGTAAACGAGTAAGATTACTAATCAATCAGTTTCAAAAATCAATCACACTGATGTATTTTTTTTCCCCTGCAAGCTATTAAAAAGTCCCAAATGTCAAGTGGGTGTGAGTGAGATAGGGAAGAAATGTTGGGTGTTGGTTATTCATAAGAGTAAACCAGCTGAGATAATTGACAAGCTCATGTTCTCTAAATCCCTCTTGAATATAAACACATTCAGCACAGAATATTAGTCTACTTCCTGTATAATTACTAAGTAACTGACATGTACACCTAAGTCCTGTCACTAACACTATACTGTAGCTCTCCACACAACACAATCAAAGACAAATGTCTTCTGCGTGACCTGAAGGTGTTCCTCTATAAAGCTTCTTGGATGCTTTATGTGTGAGTTTAAGTCGTAATTGTGTGGATCTGTAAGAGGCTATAGACAGGTGTGGAGGAAGGACATGTTTTATCACTTTGACTGTCTCTCAGCATTAGAGATATTGTGTGGAAAACAGGATATTTCTTTACTTTAAGTCCCACAAAGTATTTGAAATGTTTTTATCTTGCCTAAGGATAAGAGTGTTTCTTAGCTATATGAATAGAATCAAGTCAGCACAAAAAAACACATATTGAACATGTGTTGGCATTTCTAGTTTGACTTGACAATGTAATTCAGAAATGATTTGTATGATGACTCTTTCTGTGGTTCAGCATTTGGTGTCAGAGGTCATCTCTTCTCAATCTCATGCGCAGGTGTTCACTCTACATTTTAACCCATAAATAGTGATTTGTAAAAGCAATCAAACAGATCAATACGGCATCTGTATTAGTCATAAGGGCATAATTATCTCCCATGCAAATCAGTGTTTTATAAAAATTCAGAATTGAATTAAAATGCCTGTTAAATTCCAATTTAATTCCTGAATTTGAAATGAGGTTCCAAATAGTTGACCCTGCAGAACTGCAATTTGAAGGTGATTGTTGGTGAAGTTCTAAGAAAATCAAATAGTGTAATGTTTTCACAATAAAAGCAAAGGTTTTGAACGTTTGAAAAAAAATAAAAATAAAAAAATCCTTAAAGGTTTTTAGGCCTTAGATATACATATGTTTGGAATGCCACTTTATTTCAGATTGCATTAACTTCTGAATTAATTTTGAACTCGATTCAATAAATTTCAATTCAGCTTGTTGTGAGGTGTGGCCAATTCATTTCAAATTCCAGCTCATATATTGAAAGGGAGCAATTATGAAGCAATTCTGAATTTTGCCCAGTCCTGCTTGGAATAAATCTACATATATTTGAAAAACTGACAAGTTTTTGCAATATTTGAACTTCTAGTATTTTAAAACTGCTAAAATAACACATTTGGCTAGAATTCTTCTTTATTGCTCCAAATTTGTACCACAACTGTTTAAATGTGCTATCATTAAAATACCATCCTTGCATTCAAAATCAATAAAATGGCATCTAGTTTGGACCCACAAGGGCTTTGCTTTCTCTGTAGCGTCTTCTCTGGGGTCACAGCACAACTGGCAGCGTACATCTTTAAAGCCAGACACTTTGAGCACATTAGCATAGCATTAGCTTGGTAATGACAGATTTACCAAGCTGAGTCACCATGTAGCTACATGACGCTGCTCTCATGTAGAGAGCTGAAGCTCTAGATTATATTCAGAGAAACAAATAGCTCTCCTCCCTGAAGAGCACTTGTCATTATGGAGAGCAGGAAAATAAGTTGGAATTGGAGGGTAATGCCCTGCAGAATGAACTGAAATGGCATAACGTAAACCATCAGAAAAGCCCAGTAATGGTTTGAGGCAAGACTTGAGTGCTCCAGGTTTGATGCTATCTAAAACTTGTGAATAGCACTGGGGGAAGAGTCATGAAGTATAAAAGAGACGTCTATGTGTGTGAGTGTGTGCATGTGTGTGGTTTTACAATCTAACCACGGTCTCTGTGCAATTGCGTTATGTTTCTGTATTTATGTTGCTATCTGCAGTGTGTGTGTGTGCATTTTAGAGCAAATCTTTCTGAGAGTGCTATGCTTTTTAGTGTGTGTTTCTGTGCGTGCGTCTGTGTGTTTCTGTGTGTTTCTGTGTGTTTCGAGTGATCTCGCTGAGAGCCCTGTGCTGTTGTGGTGTGTGTGTAAACTCTGTGGTCTGGTCTGTTTTCTTACTCCGGTTTCAGAGCGCAGCCTGAAAACGTTCATATTTTTCATGGCAGCTAAGAGAGAACCATAAATTCACAGCGTGCGTTAGTATTTTTATCCACTTTACATAATGAAAGTTCCAGAGTATGTGTGTGAGAAAGAAAGAAAGAAAGAGACCGAGAGAAGGGTGGGACGTAAGCTTTGGGTTAGTGTGAAAGGGTGGATGTCGCAAGTAAAACAAAACTAACTCTTGTGGCAATTTAAATGGCTGTTAAAAATTTGGCACTTGAAAGCAGTGTTCGCTTTCACATGAAACTCAATCAAGGTTTAGGCCTGAGTGCTCTGGACCAAAAAAAGGGAACAGACTCAGACTTTCAACCACACATTACATGCCTCGTGACAGCTCTTATTGTGTAGCGTTCTTTCGAACAAGGCCGAGATAAACTGTCCCGGCACCGTCACAGAGTCACTGGAGCCAGTCAGTCCAGACACTTCGCTAGTGCCACCTGTTGCCACGCTGCTGTGTAACACACACCTGTCCTTCAGGTAACACACACTTGAAGCAGATACCTGAGAGGCAGGGCAGCAGACCCATATGGCCACAGGGTGGTGGGCAAGTCTAAGACTCCCATCGCACACATACTTGAGAGCTATTGTGAGTACAGTAGAAGAGAGGTTTAAGGGGGATTATGGTGTTGCCTCTAGCGGGAAGGCTAAACTTTGACTGCCTCAGTAACTGATACTAACTGATCCACCTTTCATCTCTCTGAGTCACTGATAGCCCGTCAATTCCTGTTATATAACAGCACAGTCCTTTGTGTGCAAATCAAGGTCTTTTTGTCTGAACATCCCATAAATGTTTACACGCACCTAAAATGTTCAGTTTCTGTCAGACTAAAATAATATTTGTTTCCTTTTGAAATTATTTAGCCCAATTGAAATTGTACTGTCAGTTTTCAAAAGTTGGACTAAAAGGCCTAGATAATGTGATTGTAGGTTAGATTAGTCCAGTATGTCTAAATGTTAATTAGACTGCAGGAGGAATCTGTGCAGTTGGAATGCACTTGTGCTATATATAATGTGTGTATGCTATTATACTATTGGCTGAGCATATGTCTGATTACTGTGCCCTTTTTTGCATGCATTTTTTTTTTTTTTTTTTTTTTTTTTCAAATTGAGGTGTCTGTTGAGGTTTACACTACTGTTTATTTTTTATTAGGTACTTTTATTTGGCAAGGATGCATCAAAATTATTAAGACTTTTACAACAAAACATAAGTAACAAAAAATATATTCTGTTTCTAGTTATCATAGGTCAATGGTGTCCTTTTGGAATTTTTCTGTTCATCAAAGAATTCTGAAAAGAAAAATGCATCACTGTTGTCAATATTACGTATTCAACATTGAAAATAAGCATCAAATCAGCACGTCAGAATGATTTCTGAAGGATCATGTGACACTGAAGGCTGGTGTAATTAATGCTGAAAATTACATTGCATAAATTACATTATAAGTAAATTATTTTTATTAATTTATTTACATTCAGAAAATATTCAAATAGAAAACAGTTATTTAAAACAATTTGTAACAATATTTTACAACATTACAGTTTTTGCTGTATTTTTGATCAAATAAATGCAGCCTTGGTAAGCATAAGAGAAAAAAAAACATTTGAGTTTATTATTATTATTATTATTAAAAAAATAAAATGTATTTCATATCATTCACATTGTCTTTATCGTGAAGAAAAATTCAGCATTTTGGTTGTATACTCTGCCATGCATCCATAGAGAGAGAGAGAGAGAGAAAGAAGCTCCTGTGTAGAATGATTTCTGTGGTGGAGGAAAGTGGAACCAAGCCTCTTAAAACATGAAAACATTCCCCCTCAAACCACCATGACTTAAGCGATTAGGCTGCATCCATAGCAAAACACTCCTATTTCCTGAAGATATTTGGGGCGTTTAATTCTTAAACAATATTGCTTGGTGTGCGGTGTCTCTCGCTTTTTTGCAAGTGCTTTTTATTGCTATTCTCATGCTAGTCGCTTGAGTAAAGCAAATGAGTGGTGTAGTGAGGTCCCGACTGAATAGATTTACAATAGCCTCCGTTTAATTATTTCCACAGCCGCTTCTGTTGTGTCAACACACATTAAAGGCAGGAAATAGAGAGAAGGAGGGCAGGAACATGGATGCTACTCCATGCGAGCGTGGCACGCATGTGCGGCGGTGGCAGACAGTGACATAGGATGGTATGCATATTTCATACACTGCATGCATTTTTTACTGGGTGGATTCTATGAGTGCTGTGGCTTTGTACTGTGTCTGTCACCGTGGCTTTGGGTGTGAACGAACCACTGCCGTGTACAATTTCACTGCGATGTATGCTAGGAAAGCGCTTGTATTCTATCCCGCTCTGTGGAGGCTAGTCAGGGGAATCGGCGATAATGAGGTCGCCAATTGAAAAATCGTCCTTTTGGTTTCTTTTCAGTCTGTGGTGAACATATACATGGAAAGCCACCATTTGACAGGCAGTCAATGTGTTGTAAAAGGATATTTTCGAGGATTAGGCCAATGGCGGCAGCTCAATACCTGGAATCTTTTCCCATGGTGCCGCCTAAATGCTAATATTATGAATGGATTGATACCGCATGCACAAATACGAACATAGACACTCTTTTAAAATATAATATTGATGTGTAATTCAGCTGGGTATTGGCATCATGTTAGGCCTGTCCTCTCTTCTGATTACTGGTGGCAATTTCCTGTAGTAGTGTTCCCAGACTGCGGTTAGATGTCTGATTATACTGTTCACCAACTTTTTTTTTTTTAATATATGCTTTCACCGACGACATAAGAACCAGCAGCAATCAAACATGCAAACGATCAGCAGGCCGATAGTGTTTGGGTTAATGTAGGGGTTGACAGAGATGCAGTGTTTCCAGCACAAGCCTGGAGAGAACCGCATTCACTGTAATGATTGGCAGGCTCCTTAAGCTGGAATTTAACAGCGGGAGGAGGGAGCCGTGGGCACCAGCCGGGTATC
Organism: Poropuntius huangchuchieni; assembly: GCA_004124795.1. Taxonomy (NCBI): domain Eukaryota; kingdom Metazoa; phylum Chordata; class Actinopteri; order Cypriniformes; family Cyprinidae; genus Poropuntius; species Poropuntius huangchuchieni. The sequence continues at coordinate 30,727 of SCHK01153201.1, read as the reverse complement.
CAGTGTTGTGTCGTACAATTGCTTAAATTTAAAAGGTTACACTCCCCCTCTCCCTCCGTTCTCAATGGCAAACCTCCTTACCACAGACAATGTCTCCAGAGCGGCTCAGACTGTATCAGTCTGCTGTAATTGTCTGGTTTGTGTTGGAGCTGGTAATGGCAGAGTGCTTCTGTGGTGTGAGGTGTCTCTGCCTTGTTTTCAGCCTTTGAAAAGTTTACACATAAACACAGGGACAGTGGAATTCACTCAAACTTTGACCCGCCCTGCAGACAGAAATCAGTCTGCTTAATGTTAGGACTGGGTGGAACTTGAGACTGTTGACAAGTCAAAACACAGGTGAGAGTCTCTCTCTCTCTGTGTGTATGAAATGAGATTGTTTCCTTGTGAAAACCCTCTGATGTTTCTCTCGTTATTATGGCTGCGTGAAAATATGAATTCTCTGTTTAAATGAGAAAAGTAGTCCAGTTAATGAACAAATCACTCTTATCGGCCAGCAGTTCATTCAGGACTCTTAAAACTCATTCAGGACTCTAAAACTCTAAAGGTACCATTTGAATCGGCCTGATGTTTTCGATAATCACAGCCTAAAACATAAA
>SCHK01153201.1:0-25731 GCA_004124795.1 Poropuntius huangchuchieni | reverse complement strand
ATATATATATATATATATATTTATATATTTATATATTTATACATATATTTATTATAGATTAATCGCGATGAATCATTTGACAGCAAAATATTATTCATATTTTTGTTTGTTGTTGTTCTCCTCCTCCTATTATTATTATTGTTACTACTACTACACAGGCTCTGATTTGTGCAAGAGCTGATAGAGAGGGGAACAGGAAGGGTGTAGAGATTATTTAACGAATATGCAGAAATGCTTTTGACCTCATAGCGACCGCTTACATACCCCCCAAAAGGTCATTAATCATTGTTGGTATTCAGAATGGCTGCTCAAATGAATAGACCAATGGCATATTTCTAACAATACTCCCCTTTTATTTCACAAAATGGTGTTTTGTTTGTTTTGGGTTTTTGTTTTGTTGCGTTTGTCAACTTCAATTTAGTAGTGTCTTTTTTTTTTCTGTTTTTGGGGCACTCTTTTTTTTTTTTTTTGGAGATGCTTGGCAGAAAAAGAGTGAGGGTAAAGAGAGAAAAAGAAAGAGAGGGGTGGATATCTGATTACTTCTGTCTTTTCCCACACACTGATCAGAGACTGAAAGTTGAGAGCTTGTGTCCCTCAAAGCAAGGAGTTCACTCCTGTTTCCAGTTTAACCTCCTATTAAACTGTCCTTTGTCTTGCTTCTCCACTGGCGCAGGCTCAGTTCCACACGCACTGACCTGGGGTCAGATAGGTTAAGGGGGGTAAGAACTAGTCCCGCTGCCCATCCAAGAATGACGACAGATCTATGCAATGTGTTATCAGAAAAGAAGTATATACTACCACTGTTTGACGATCGGTGGAGCAATAAATTCATTTATCATCATTTTATGCCTCATCAAACAAGTTGCCAACCCCCTCCATGGGAGTAGCAGAAATTAGCTAGTGAAAAAGTGTTCATTTTAGTTGGGGCTAGGTAAGTGCTTTTTGATTGCCTTCTTCAACAATGCTTCCCCTGACAAGCTAATAAATCAGATCCAGACAAAATCTGAAGTGCTGCTCTAAGGGTGAGCAACAGCATCAACTTCAGCACACAAAACATTAAGAAATGTTCAGTAACTTGCAAACATAGTTGTTTTTTTTTGTTTTTTTTTCATTTCTTGTTTATCAGGAATAGTTCAGCCCAAATGGAAAACTTTGTTGTTAATTCACCCTAATGTCATTTTAAACCTATGATTTTCTTTTCTTCTATGGAACAAAAAAGAAGATATTTTAACTGAGTGTATTTGAAACGGAGTGTGGTCCAGAACAGCATGATGAAAAAAAGAAAAAAAAAAAAAAATCATGATGATTTTAATTTTTAGGTAAACTATACCATTTATCAAAACCTTATCATTCGACATAGAATGTAAATCCTCGTTAGCCTTAAAAGAAAATGTATCTTAAAAGCACTGTTTTTGTGACCATCATTGCCAGGGCTCACCTGAATGGTAATCAGACTGAAATGAGCTTGTGTTGAAATCTCTCCTGTGTTCTGTAGCACAATGTTGTACTGTGGCCCCTTTGCTCTGTGTTTGGCAGGCAGGTGAAATCATGCCACGCTACACCTATCTTGCCCAGATGGCTCTGGCATTCTCCGCCAGAGAATTACTTCTCAGACTGGAAATGGCGCCTTCATCGAAAATGAGGTCAATCGATTATTTGAGCCTGGGCTGAAGCTTGCCCCCTTTGCTGCAGTGTAACAGGTATTAATATATTTGGCAGGGTCCTGTAATGGGGGGGGGGGCAGCATGCAGACGAGCCCCAGCACGGGAGGTTGAAGGGAGGCCACAGTTGGCGTTTTATCAGTTGAAAAAGCCTCGCTGATGAGATTACCTATTCCGCTTGGCTGTAAAGCACACTGCTAATCAGAGAGCTAGCCAACACTCTCTCAGTTGGCGCGCAACCAAAATACTCAGTGTTTAGCAAACGAATGGAAAAGAACAAAGATACTTGGTTGTCAGTAAGACAGAAAGCCACTGACATGTCCACCTTATTTTTAACATAAGAAAGGGTGCGGCCATTTGTAACTTGAATGTTCAAGTCTTACTGTGTCATCCGCTTTGAGTTATTTTATCTATACAAAAACGGTCTGTTATGCTGCTTATGATAATCAAAATAATGTGGATATACTGTAGAGAGACAATGGACAGACAAAAAAACAAGATCTTATATATTATTCTCATGTCATTCCAAATATCATTTGTTTATTTTTTTGGTACTTCCTAATGAAGTCAAGGGGGTACCTACCAACTTTCATTATATGGACCAAAAGAAAAAAAAAGTATAAACATTCTTTAAAATATCGTCTTTTGCATAACGCAGAAAAAAAAATAGTTATATANTACCTACCAACTTTCATTATATGGACCAAAAGAAAAAAAAAAGTATAAACATTCTTTAAAATGTCGTCTTTTGCATAACGCAGAAAAAAAAATAGTTATATGATTTTGAACAATGTTGAGTAAATGACAACAGAATTAAATTTTGTGGGGGAACTGTCCCTTTAAGGAATCATATGATGAAAATGTATTACACTTTTTATGATCTGTTCTGTGAATGAATTTTTGAAATACCTGTATTTGGGCTTGCCGGAGGGATTTTAATGTCGTTTTTGTTTTTTGTGTCCTGATATTTGTTAATTGCTGGTTGTACATCATCAGCAAGTGCCTTCTCTTAATTGGCGTGTGTGGGAGTTTAACATCCTGTGAAGAGCCTGAAAGAAAAGTCACAGGGCAGTGCTGTTTCCTCCTCATTTAGTGTGTGAATGTGTACAGTAGGTCCAGGCACACAGTGTTGTGACTGAGTAAAGCGTGTCTCAACTCCTTCTCATTAATGTTGCCTAAACACACACACACACACACACACACACACACATAGAGACACACTGCTGTCTTCACATAGCTCAAAATAACCCCAGTAAAGCAGCAGCCATTTATCTGTATCTGGGGAACTGATCCAATTACAGAGCTTACATTTGCATCCATCAGCCTGAGAGGAGGAAAATTCTCTGTGAAAAACTGGTCAGCTTCTTGCACCAAAAAAAAAAAAAAAAAAAAAAAAGAGATGATTGCCCCTCATTCTCCTGCATAACTTCCATCATCAGGCTTGGCTTTCTTCCCCAGGTGGGCTGCAGATAATGGCCGCTTACTCCTGCTATCTCACAGAGCAGCGCATCAGAACAGCCATTAGGCTAAATATCAGTGTCATAATGTGGAACAGATGTCTAGAAGAAAGGGATCATTTAAAAAGGCCAAATGTAAATAAACAGGCAGCTTGTAGACCTCCCTTCATCCCCTCTTTCCTCCGTCCCCCTCTCCTCTCCCCCCATTCTCGTGGACCCTGTGTAGTGCCCAAAAGAAAACAGTTCATCAATCTTAATCTGAACCATTAAGAATGTAATAATACTAGCCGCTTATCTAGGCAAAGTGGTGCTGTGGGACTCTTAGGACTTGAGCCTAATGTGTTGAAAACTGTCCCTGTTTTCTTTCCTTGCAGTGAAAAAAGCATTTATATCTGCATTAAAACGAAATGTTTCCATCCTTGTGTGGCTTCACTTTTCGATGGGGCTGATATTTCATATTACGTTTGCTTACCATTAATAGTAGTGACAGGGTGTGGTAAACGGAGAAAACATCATAATTAAACATTTATTGTGTAAGTGAACGTCATATGCACAACGCTCACAGAAAATGAATGGATTGTTCAGGTATATTTTCTGAATGTTGTTGTTATTATGCACATTAAATGATAAATACACGTTAAATATGTTCTGCTTTTTGTGAATGTCTTTGATTTAAACGTAAATTTAATTTGGTAATGTAATAGTTTAGTTGGACAGGTGAAGGAAAGGTAACACCCAGTCTCTGGAGCTGAAGATTAGAAAGGAGATCAGTTTAAAGATTTGATATGTGGTTATATATATATATATATATATATATATATATAGTGTGTGTGTGTGTTTATGAAGACAAAAATTTGTATACATGACATGGGGTATGTATGACACTTCTTGTTTTCCTGTAATTCAAAATTTTTAATAATACTAAGTGTTTTTTTTTTTGGAAAATGTACAAATGCAGAAAATTTCATGTGAGGGAAGGTTTAGCGGTAGAGTTGGTGTAGGGGGATAGAAAATATAGTCTGTACAGTAGAAAAACCATTACACCGAATAAGCCACAATATAGTCTACCAACATGTGTCTCTGTGGTAAGTGCTTATAAGTAAAGTTTTTAAGTTAATGCGTTTTATTTTATTAAATCCACCAATGACAGTTCTGCTCATATTATTACATTTTAGCTTTATTATTACAATAGCGCAGATAAAAAAAAAAAAAGTGCTTTTACTTTTATAGTCTCTTCTGAATTAACCAACTATGTATTTATTTTTTTCCATAATATTTGTCAAAAACGCACTCGGGTGATTATATTTCGTTAACGTTTTTGGAAAAAAAAAAAAAAAAAGGAGGTTTCACTTAAAACATCAGAAAGCTGAAAATGACACGTGTAATCTCTCCCCAGAGAGCCGCACGCGGGCAATAGGAAAACAGTGGGTGAAGTCTAGGCTAAAGTGGGGGTAAATAGCAGTAAATCACAGCCTGTCACTTCATCTGGCTCAATTTACAATGTACGTCTGCCTATCTAAAATGTTCCTTTAACGCGAACGATTTATAAGTGTCGAATGGGCCGTGACTTTGCCGAAAAGCCGCTCTTTACCTCTCCTTCCCCCCTCGTCTGCTTGCCGTTGGAGCCTGCGAAATGATATACGTCAGAACAGCCCTGACAGGAGCTCGATTTTTGGGGGAGAAAATGGGCTAATTTGTGAAAATTACGCCCCATGGCCGCGTCACACTCTTCGCCCCGGAGTGAAGAGAGAGTACGAGAGAAACAGCTGGTGTGAATTTTTAGCACCCATAATTAATTAAGAGGTTCCTCGGTGGGATTGGATGATTAAATAAAAGGGAGGAGGTATTCCCAGCATGCCGTACTGAAGAGGCCACTCCACTTCAGTTTTTTTTTTTTAAATCGAGGGTGATGTTTAGAAAAAAAATATTCACGCACAGTTTTTGCGATTATTTCTGTCTTTTTTGTCCGGGTTTAAAACGCAGCTTTTCTGCCGACCAAGGTCCCCTCAAGCGGTTTTCTCATCTCTCTTATTTTTCCTAAACTAACTACTTCTAATCAACCGACATATTGTTCACTTCAAGGAGAGACAGAGAGGAAAGAAAAACAGTTCTGAATTTGGCCACACTTGCTCTGCTGCCTCGCACAGATGTCCCAGCGCATATTATAAGCAGGTCAAATAAATGGGTGTCCTTTTACACATTCGAGCTGAATTTGATTCGACTCAGCTGGAGTAGTGTTAGTGTGGAGGGATCAAGTAGTAGTTAGCTGTTATCAGGTGGACTGTCGATATTATGCAGAAATCCGATTTGGAACACTTGGTCCCTTACATTTTAACGGTGATTTAGAGATTATTTTTATCAACAGGTTCTGATTACGCCATAGACTTTACCTGTTTTTCTCGAGAGGCCCAGTCGCTCACTGCTCGATTACATGGCAGGTGTAATTTTACGCGTGGATGTTTTAAGATCAAATTTTCTGTTTTAAACTCATATTTATCATTATGTATTAAGCAGGTATTGCAACGGAGTCTTGTTCGTAAAAATGTTAATTTGGTGCTTGGTTTTGTGAGGTTGTAGAGCGTGGAAACGCTGTTGCTGCATGATATAGCCTATGCAAACACATTTAGAAAATATACCCAGAGGATATTTACTATACACTGAATTTTAGAGGATCAGTTCTGCATTTTCCCCTTACAAATTTACTGACAATTCCTGTAATATTTAGAAATGCAGCCTATAAAGAGGAAATGGATTTTGTGGAATTATGGGTGCGTGCATTATAGGTGCGCGGCTTTCTAAAATACATGCTAAATTTTAAATCCTATGTGTATTTAGGCTATATGTACAGTTTTATTAAATTATTTCCAATCCCGTTATATTTTCCAATTAATGTAAATGTGCCCAAAAAATCATTAGTTTGCTGGATTGTTTTCGTCTCACTTTCTCCTCATTTACTCTGACTTGTGTTTGTCCAGTTTCTCAGAGAATATATATTTTTCTCCTGCTGCGTGAATAAGATAATGTTAAGTTTCTAATGAAAGCAAATAGTTGCAAGGGGCCTGTCGACACTCGCTTTGCCAATGCAGCCTATTTTTGAACAGCTCGGGAATTATTGCAGTAAACGCTATATTCATTTCGTCGGAGTAATTTCGTTATAATTTCGTTTTCCCCTACCCTCGTTCGATATAGCCTATTGTCCAGAAACTAAGATTAAATTAATCCAGATGTATAACCAAATAATAATAATAACAATAAGCTATTTTAATTTTTAGAGTTTACACCGCAGCCCCTCCTAATATTATTAAGGAAAATCGTAAATGAAGTCGTTTCTGGTCACGCTGCTCTTTTGTATGCTACTCTTTTCCAATTTACTTATTGTAGAGGTGCGGTAAATTTCTTCGCAGAACAGCAAATTTACATTTTACAATCTTATTTCAGCATATACGTTCTTTATTTGGCCTATCAGTTAGATTCGTCTCAGTCTCTCTTTTTTACACGTGGGAACTGTCTTGCTCTCACTTGACATGCACACACAGTGACTGTGGATCTCTCCCGAACAATGAGACTGAGACCCATTCAACTGGAAGAGAGAGAGAGACAGACGCGGGAAAAAAGTTGAACAAAGTCGTGTGGGATCATTACGGAGTTCGTGCGATTATTCATTCTTACAAAAGCACGGACCGGCAGACCCGAATCTAAAAGCTTACTGGATTAATACATTGTGTCACGCTGAAGATAATTGAAGCCTGTGTTTAAAATAGGCTAGGGTATGCGCGATTTTAATATAGGGACTGCAGACTAAAACTATTACCGACAATCGATTGAATTACGATAACCTATTTGTCTTTCGTTATAATACATCAAATTAAAATACACAATCACTGATTTAAATCACGTGTTAGTGATTGACCTTTGAAAATTTCTGAAAGTTAAATATAGGTTTTATTTTTGCATTATAGCCATGCAATTTTATTTGAAGTTCACACGACCTTTACAGAGTACATTAGGCATATTCAGTGTGTTCAAAAGACTCACCCTATTGTGTCTATAGGCGTAGAAATCAGCTTTTACACAATCCCTGTCAAATATCCAATTGATTTCCATCATGCGTAAAATGAGATCGTAAATTATCGATATTTCAATATTTAAGCCTGGCATATCAGCATTAGAAGAGAGGATATTTTCTAAAAATGTACCAATTCAGGCGAATGAATGTTTATTAGATTAATTCGGGAGGAAAATGTAACCATCTGTCTTCAAGAATATAAATTGCTGCTTTTTAAACTTCTAGAAGGGCTTATGCACACACGGGGCATTGCATCGAATGCTTCAACTCCTAGAGGGATCAGCAAAGAAAAACATAATTATGCTATTTAGCCGGCTGATGTGGTGCAGCGGCAGCTCCATCCCACTCCGAGAGATTAAATATAGCTGCCCCCCTCACCCGCTCTGCTGCCGGGGAAGGACATTAGAGCCAGGGGAATTAAATGAAACCCAGGGGACTTTTCAACTGGAGTGCGCAAAGTAAACTATAGAGATTAATGACACGACCTCCGACTGAATCAAGTCGCTTCCCGTCCTCACGACTCCACTTCAGTTTATTATTATTATTATTATTATTATTATTATTGTTATTGTTGTTGTTGTTATGCATTTCTGGTTATAATTAAATGCAATGCAATTTTTAGATGAAATCCTGAAATTTCACTCATATGTGCTAAAAAACGTAATTGTTCGTGACCATTTTAAGGTGGCTATACTTCGATACTGAAAGGAAATTTTATTAATGATATTAATATTGTATAATAATTATATTTAATGTAACCAAGTTAAATAATGCAACTGATTTGCACATATAAGGAACGACAAAATAAATATTGTTTACCCCTTTTTTTTTTAAAATTATGTTCCAGAGTTGTATAATTTATAGATCTGTTGTGTTGTAATTTGGAGACTGAAATAGCTTAAAATGTATAAATAAATAAATTGAAATCTTTATTTATTATTAATGTTAATTGCAATCTCTGCGTGGGAATTTGTATCTTGTATCTCTTTCTGTAATTGCTAAAGCACATACATTTTTTTTTTTTTAAACCTTGTTTATAATGTTACTCCAGGTTATCTGCGCCTCTTGAAAAAGGTTCACTCACAGTCTCCTAAAGAGTCAGGCCTCGAAATTAAGAGCAAGTGTGACACCTACCTGCGGGTGAGGGTAGAGGTGCAGGACAGTACTAAGGGACAGGCCATGCCAGGGGGACATTTGCTTGTCACGGCACCTTGGCTACACTCTTGAAAGCCATCAGCGTCTATAATCCAAAGCACTATTAAGCCTATCCTACCATTTAATGATATAACAGAGCAGTATGCTCCCAGACCCACTCCGCATCGCCGCGCGCCTCTAACCACTTTGCCACGCCTAGGAAATAGTAATGAGGTCTAAATTTGGCATAAAATCGAACTCATTACTGGAGTTCGCCACCTGATTGCTTTGCATATAACACGACGCGGTTGGAATGTAATTGGGTTAAATGACTGCTCGACACTTTTGCCGGTGTTGTCATATCAATATTCATCCGTCGAGGCATCTCTCTGTTTGCAAAAGAGAGATGAGCATTGCCCCGACCGAATGCTATCGGGGGAAAAAAACTTGAGTAAAAACTTAACAGCAGCCGACAAATAAAGAGCCCCGTCTTCATATAGTTTTTTCCCAAACCGCCTGAGTTTCAAAATGTGCCGCCCTTGCTTGTTTTTAGGGGTAAACCATGAAACAGTATGTTCATGCTAATCCCAAGTATTATCAAACTGCTTTACACGGCATTTCAGCATTTAGCAATAACAGCCTATTTGTCCGGTCATGATGTCACGTATTCGCAAATAAATAAGATCGCTTTAAATTGTGCAGCTATCAAATTCTCATCAACATGCATGCAAACTCCCAAATCAATCGCTGCACACATTTCTTTTTCCATAATTTACTTCAAAGATAGTGTATTGTCCATTTTAAATACAAAATGCTACATTAAATATACATATTAGTCTTTAATACAAATAGACTCAGGCGGCTGCAGCGTTTAAGACAATTCTTAGAAGTTACATCCTCTTGATTAACCATTCAGAAACTAAGATTTTGAGGATAAGCATTTACTCAGAAAATAATTGTCCTCGGATTTTTTTCTTTCTTTTTTAAATCAGAATGCGTCTTCTTTTGCTTCTTCTTTAAGCAACCACAAATAATAAATAAATGTCCGTGTGATTGGCGATGAATCCGGTATTAAATGTTTGACATACCTTTCTTTAGCTCATAAGGGGAGTCTTTACAAAGATCTACCTGTGTTTGGCTTCTTACTTTGCTCTCTCTTACCAGAGCCTCGGCTCTGTTTAAAACAGTCTGGCTTAATCCATTGAAATGTGCCGTGGAGCTGGTGTTGGTGCCGTGGCTGCTGTGGAGGTGTCCGAAAGTGCTATAGTTCGTGTAGCCCGGGTAAAAAGGGGACGTGTAGTAAATAGGCCGAGAAAGGACAGTGTTATTAGGGAGAGGGCACTGAGGGGAGGACCGGGTCGGCGAGGCAGCGCTGGCTATGACTGTGCTTTGACCCAGCCCCGCGGCCTGTGGAGCCTCACTGCTCCCTTTGCACCTGTCCGAGGACGTGGCGATCTCGGCTAGAGACCAGAGTTTGGGTTTGGGCGCCGAAGGGGGAGAATGAATAACAGACGTTACGTTGCTGTTCCCCGTGGTGGCGGCGTGGCCCGGTTCTGAGGGCTTTTCTTGCGTAATGAGATCATTCCCTCTCTGTAGGACGGAGGGAGAAGAGGTGGTGGGTTTTGCTTGCTCGGCGAGCAAATCCGTCCTCTCCTCTGTGTCTTTTAATTCCGAGTCTGTCAAAGGTGCATCAAGATCTTTAGCATGAGACTCGTCTTTAAACCTGTCGCATGGTAGCTCCCCTGGGTTGATGAGTTTATGATCTGAAAAAAAAAAGAAAAAAAAAAAAAAGATTTTATAAAACAAAATTTGTTGATAATAGCAATCTATAATTTTTGAGAAAGAGATAAATATTGCATGCACGTTTTAAACCGTTGTGTACTATGCTTAGTTTCACAATTTCAACAAAATCATTAAACGTATTTCTGTGCAATGTAAAAGTCATTTAAGATTTATTACTATTTTTATCGATGATAATAGGGTGGTATAATAATAATAATAATAATAACAATATAAAATATGGCTGGTGTTATTATAGCTCTAAATGAGATGCCGTGCGCCAGCTGTGTCCTTATTATGCAGCTCGAGATAAATGAAGTGCAAAACACCATACGTCACCAGCAATTCTCAGTCCATAAGAAGTCAAATTAGAGGAGTTCAAGGTGATTATTATTTAAAGCAATTCTCCCATTATAAATAATATACCACCATTAACCAGCAATCAATTTTGCGCCCGGAGTGGAAACGACTGCGATGAAAAATTGATGATTTTTCCACAGACCTGCCTCTGTGTCTGTGGAGTCTCCCTTGTCCGTGGGCTTGTTTGGCTCGTCGTCGTCGTTTTTCTCGAGATCAATGTTTTCGTCCTCCTCCTCGTCCTCGCTCCGGTTCCGTGGGGTCCAGGTCATCTTGTTCTCCTTCTTTAGCCTCCTCCTGGCGTTGGCGAACCAGGTGGACACTTGAGTGAGGGTCATTTTCGTGATGATGGCCAGCATGATCTTCTCGCCTTTGGTGGGGTACGGGTTTTTCCGGTGCTCGTTAAGCCAAGCTTTCAAAGTGGCTGTGGCGTCCCGGGTAGCATTCTTGCGGTAAGCTGGGTCTCCATACGGGTACGAGCCCAAGGGAGCAGCGTAAGGATGATACCCTATAGATCCGGCCATGCCTGTCGTGTGGTCATACGGGGAGCTCTGCAAGGAGCCAAACCAATGGTTTTATTAGCAAAGGATCACTTTATGGACACCTGCGCACAATGTAGGGTCGGTTACAGATCACTTACGCAAACACACCATAAACAAACACACACACTCTCGCGCACACACATGCATGCCACATGTACACTCTTTAAATCTAATTAATCAAAACAGTAAAGCGCAAGGCCGTGGGGCTACGTATTCTATCATTTAAATTTTGTCAGTTGCCTCATTCCCCTCAGCAAGAATTATTGTGAAATCCAATTTCACAACTTTCCATCCAAAATCCCTCCTCTTTGTTAACGATCATAAATCTTCCTTCGACAGCTAAACTGACTTTTGACAATGTTTATTTTCAGATTAGCCAGCTAATTAGAAGTTGCAGCTTTATGTAGGGTCATCTGACAGTGAGTTTGTACACGCATTGACCAGCGCTGGCCTACGTGCACGCAGTTCACATTTAAATAGCCGGTAGAGCATATTTCCTTTAAGTAGCCCATTTGACTAAATACATGGTTAAAGACAAATGGGGAACAACTGATAATTTATTCCTTTTGATATCAGGAATATTGCTCGCCTGCAGCCCACAGAACCGAAGAAGTGTACTGCCACAATTGACAACAAAAAATAATTATGTAGGCTATATATATATATATATAGAGAGAGAGAGAGAGAGAGACCTATTTAATTCAGTAAATACGCGAAATCATGTTTGTATGTTTTTCCTTTTTGCATTTCAAGAATTCAAGAAGTGAACTGCTTTATTTACTGTGTGGAGAAAATTATCAAATGCCTTTTTGTTGTAATGTCTGTTTGAGAACATTTTCTTTTTTGTGGTTGTTTTTAAAATTTGTACTGCAATGTATTATATTTAAAGTGTAACGAAACCCAACCAAATTCCGCGAATGCATATTTGATTGATAAAACCGCAGATGTTGCGCAAATGATTACTGTGTGTCTCGGTCTTGCAACACAACATGCATTACAACAAAACGTAAAAAAAAATTATCCGGCAACTTCTAAAAGTAGAAAAAATAAGACCGTGAATAGCGCACTCACCACATAAGAAGTGAAAGTGGCGGCGGCCGCATCAGCGCTGTACGGGAGATGGGAATTGTAGCCTGGCGAGGCGCTGGTGAACGCTGTAGATCCGGCATAGGGAGCGAAAGCAGAGCCAGAGGAAGATCTCCCTAGCTCCTCTGTCCGGGGTCCCGATATCACGCTTGTACTGTAGGCAGGACACGAATAGAGTGCCAAAGAGGCGGATGGCTGATACAAGTAGCCCTGAGGGTACGCCATGGTGAAGATCCAAATATATGCTTCTCACTTGAGTTCTTCTCCCTCAAACTCTCACGCGCTCTTTGCGCTCGCTCATAGAGTTCCGAGTAAACAGACCTCCGTCCCGTCCTCCTCACGTTGATAGCAGTGATGGAAATTAAAGAGAACGACGAATGCATAGACTTCGCACTCGTTAATCAGTCGTTGTCAGACTCACACGCGGATTTTCGAGGCGGTCTCTCACTCTCTGCGCGCGCTGTGACTCTCATGCCGAGCGCGCGGGACAAGTTTTTTGCTCTCGTATGGGGCTTTGCTTCGGAGAGTGTCCTGCCAGGATGCTAAGTTGGAAATTGAGGATTCTGACGCCTACTATGAGCCTCTCGCTCCTCCTCTCGGGGTGTAGTCATCGAAGGAAAGGCAAGCTGGAGCTGGGTTACAGCAGACCAGCCTGAATCGATGTATACTCTCTCACTCTCTCTCTCTCTCTCTCTCTCTCTCTACATTCGTACCCTGGCACTCACTAACAATCTCCCCCGCTATCCCCCTATTTTTGTCTCTAACAAGCCTCAATGCCTTAGACTGAGCAGCTACAGCCCCTGGATGGCGGTCTCATGCGAGCCAGTACATCAACTTCAACTTTCCTCATTTTCTAAATACACGAAGCCTTCATTTTCACACATGATTAATAACAAATGGACTGTTATCTTCTTGGGGACGGCTTGCCAAATACGACAGGAGACGCTACAAGTACTGTTTGCAGTTCTTCATTCTCCTTGGTTTTGTATGTTCTCGTCGCTCATTTCAAGCTTGTAGAAACATACTTTTTTTTTTTTATTAAAGAGTGTGCGACAGACCGTGATCCATCGTAGCCTACCTTAAGTCATCGGAGCACGAATATGTTTTGGTGTCGTTTTCGAAGTGTCATGCGATTGCAAATTATCACGGATAATTTGGAGGTTGTCTATTTTATTGCCTCATTGTATAATTAGCTATAGCTTGGGGAGAAAAATACACAATAGTTTTTGCAAAACGGTTTTCCCTCATTTTTCAGAAACAAAGAACCTAAAGTGACTGTGTGCGCGCCTAGATCAAGTCTCAGCGGTAAGAAAGTGAAGAAGTAACTTTTGACAGGTGTTAACTGATTTGTCCGCTGGACAGTTTTCGCCTTAGATCCCGGAACAAACCAGATCTTCTTCTCCTTTACACCAAAGCCCCAAGCGCAGACAGATTAAGACCATATGAACCACGGCAAATCCATCACGACCAGGGGCTCTAAACCCCTTTGATGCAAACAGATATATTCCTCTGCGGCGGAGAATATCCTCTATGTATTTTATTCTATTTTCTCGCAGACTAAATTGTGTGCGTATATAGGCCTACTAACAAATAACAAGATATATATATTTAATATTTTATTCAGCCAAAATAATAATGCATTAAGAACAAATTTTATTTTACGTCATCATAACAGTAAATTATAGCTACATCTAACTCAAAAGCCTAATAAAAACAACAACAAAAAAAGCTAAATGTAATATGTATAATATTTAAATTGCCGTGCACACATACCCAAAAAAATGTAAAATGGTGGAAATGGAAGAAGTTGCATTAATACAAAATTTGCTAATCTACCAAGTTTCATTTACACATATTTACAAATGGCAGGTGAACCGATGAATACATCCAGTGTTGATGAATAACAAGCAAAAAACTAAAGAAACAAAAACAAAAGTGGTGGCTAAGGAACTTCACGCAGGAGTCAGTGGATGTCTCTCTGAGCCNAAGACCATATGAACCACGGCAAATCCATCACGACCAGGGGCCATCAGAGAAAGGGATCGCTGTAGGCGCTGCTACAGAGTGTGTTCATGATGTCACGTGTTACTGCACTCTCAAGAGTGAAGAATGATGACGCTCAAAGTCAGTGGACCAATGCTAAGTTCAAAGCAAAACAAACTGTAGACTTACGAAATTACCGCGTTGTCGACTGTGATGTAGTGAAATGTTTTATTATATCTGCACCGCTCTTAAATGTATACAAATAAGTGAAATTGAGTTGAGGAGCTTTCGAGAATAGCTTATGAGTGTTATTTCTTGTAATATCTATTAATGAGTAGCCTAAACCAAAATAGCCATAGGCTACAAGTTTTTATTGTTGTTTTACATTTTGAATCGAGTATATATATAACAGAAAAACACATGTTCCATATAAAATCCTTTACCTCATGAAATGTTTAATATATAATTTTTTTTTTTTTTTTATTTATTTTTTTTGTTGGTTTGTTTGTTTTTGCTGAAGCACAGTTGGAAGTGACCATTGCACAGTCACCTCTAAATAGCGTATCGGTTTCCAAGGATACCCGGGAGTAGCATTTAAATGACGTCAATATTCATTGATAGAGTATTATCGGCAGTAATGAGTTCCTCTTCGCCAATAGGATTCGATAAGCAGTCTGTTTAGCGATAGTGGAGGGGTGAATGAAAGAAAGCTTGGAAAGAGAAATGCAGCAGGGACTAGTCACACTCTACACGCGCTGCATGGCATAAAGGTAGGAAACTGCTTAACTTAAATGGCATTCTTTATATAATAACGTTACCCTAATCAAAGCAATAGGTAAATGGACGAATACTTCAACAGCTCGTTTGAACATGGTGTTTTAGCAGAGGGGTCTTATATTGAAATAGTTTGTGCTTTATTTTCCCGAAATACTCCCGTGAACTCCCAGACTGGACGGCAAGGGGAGGTGTAGGCTTATGTTAGGATATGTGCGCTCACTGATGTATAAGTTATTCTCTTGCTTGTTTTATGACGGACTCTTATGTTTCCAATTATGCATGTTTGTAATATGACTAGTCGTGCGGATATGCAAGAGTCTGAATCTTTGCACAATAATGCAATATGTCAAAGGAAATATAACAAGGACGATCACACACACACAAAAAAAAAAAAAAAAAAAAAAGTAGGGGGAGGTATTTCAAGTGGTGCTTTTCCAGCAAAATGCCTGAGGGAAACGACGTAATTTAATTTGGATTTAGAAACTATTATTAGAAAGCATTATCTATTGTAGCAGACTAATTGCTTCTCGCGTTCGCGCGCAGAATGGGCTGGTTAAACAAAGTTAGTTAACGTGAAGTGCATGACAGGTTTCCTCGAGGCACAAGGTTAGGGGTGTCTCTCCCGACAGCAGTGGGCAGCCGGTAACGTGTACCTCTCTCTCTGTCCCCTCAAACGGATTTTAGCCACTCCAAATCTGCCTTAAACCGATTAGTTGACGCCAAATATTCTTTGATGTATTAGCTAAGGGGTTTTGCCACTTGGAAGCCAATTGAAATTCTAAACAGTCCGCCGCTAATGCTTTGGGGAGATCCGTAGCGAATAATGGATGTGATTTATTTTTGACCTTGCCATTTTTATGAAATGATTAAACACATGTGCACAAGTAAACCCTGTTCCAATACTTGCAAAGCAACGTAGTAGTAGTAGTAATAATAATAATAATAATAATAATAATAATTATTATTATTATAGCATTACATTTTAAAATATTTATATTCTGTACTAGAAATTATATAGTGTAAGACACTTTACACACATAATCCATGCAAATTTGAAAGAGAAAACAATTTTATTCACGATGACTTCATTAATTTATTTGCCTTATTTTGTGTTTTTTGAATGTTTTAAAACAATTAATTTTTTTTCCAAATCTACTTGTCTGCTATTGAGTGCAGAAAGTGTAAAAATAACCATAAAAGACCACTGTTTAAAAATGTTTAATAGTTGTTTGTAATACTCTGAAATGCTTGTCATCTTTTCAACAACATGAAATCTGTGGATTTTATTTTTACTTTAAGTAATAAAATTTGTGCATAACCCAGGGAAACAATAAACATATGTATCACTTCTTTTCCATACAATATTATGTGTAAGCATTTGATTGTGTGAGTGGCCATGTACACAACCATGTGTTCGCTCATAACAGTGCTGCTTGTAACGGGGCGCTTCTAAGCATGATCCAAATATCTATGTAAGTAGGGCACAAGATCAAAAGGGGCAACGCTGATCCTTAAAAAGAGCAATCTAAATCTGTCAGTACTCGATAGGTTTGCCGAGGACCTTTTATTGAAACCACCTAGAATGTTGATGCAGGAGCTCATTTATTTTAAACGTGATTACTCTGGTATTTTTTTTCTGCCCCCTGGAACAGGTGTGAAAATACCATGAGGGACTTCTAGCAGATTTAATCGACTTGCTGATTCTCATCATGATAGCCTTTACCACCCCAGTCAATTTTAAAGTGTTCATATGGCAGAGATAGACTGGGTCCCTGGGTCCCCCAGCTGTGGCTCCATATTCCCGGTAGTCTTCCTCAGAGGCCCCTGGTGACTGACAGGCCGTTAGCCAGGCTAAACGATGTGATGATGAGCTTTTTATGAGAATGGATTTAGAATTGAGAGATTTCAGACAAAGATTGTGTGCATTTTTCTCTCTCGTTCTTTCTCTCTCTCATCTCCCTCCCCCTGTTTCTCTCTCTCTCTTTCCCCTGCCAGCCAGCTAGATTATGATTGATTTGGTTGAAATGGATTGTAGGAAGCAGACATTGATTTTTCAATGACTTCTCACCAAAAAAAT
Organism: Poropuntius huangchuchieni; assembly: GCA_004124795.1. Classification (NCBI taxonomy): domain Eukaryota; kingdom Metazoa; phylum Chordata; class Actinopteri; order Cypriniformes; family Cyprinidae; genus Poropuntius; species Poropuntius huangchuchieni. Next base: position 8,812 of record SCHK01153201.1, on the reverse strand, counting down.
ATTTAAAGTTGTATCCACAACGTAGAAATCTCAGTATCCGACATTCTCTCTCCTTCTTTGCTCTGAGAGCGAGAAAGCACCGTAATGCAGCCTAGTCAACGATGAGACAAATGACCTGTAATGTTATTTTGAAATGAGTCAGTAAGCTGAAGGACTAAAGGAGTATTGATTGAGCCTAATGAGGATTGAGTGTTGGGAAAACAAGCTTTTTCAGGGTTTTGCCGACGCATCTCTTATCAGCACTAAGGCACACAACGATACAATGCACTCTGTACTACTGCAGATGCCTGTGCCTGTACAGGGCTCATTTGCTGCCTGCTAATATTAAATCAGACACCACTGGCCTGCATGCATGCACACTTAAAGATTGTTATGATCAGTTAGTTGCAGGAAAACATTGTTACTAAAAACTCAACATGTATTTCAACATGTATGCTTACCACATTTTGTAAATGTATGAAAGAGCCTTTAGGTATCATAGGTGCATATTTTAGTAAAATGTTACATTATGTATACAAAGAGTTGCATAGCAGCTGTTTTACTTTATAACTTGTATTAAAGCCACTGAATCAGAACTGAAATGACTGGTGTATTCACTGTAGTTTTTAAGCTTTAAGTTTTTATTATTATTATTATTATTATTAGCTTTGTGTGCAAAGACAGAATGAACCTTGTCATAGCAATTTCAATCTGACAAATTGTGAGTAGAAGCAGCTTCAACAGATTCTAATAGTTTAGAGGGTCTTTACATTGATAAACTTTAATATCAACAACAACAACAACAGCAATAATAACAATAATAATAATAATAACTTTTAATTTATATACTGTTTTTCCATAACTTAAGGACACTTTACATTATTGATTATTGATTTTAAGTATTTTATTAATTTTTTTTTTTGGAATGATGATATTTTTGTTTTCTCTCTAAATTTGAAAAATGACTAATTAAATAGTGCACAGCACACAGCATGTAGTATTAGCAAACCAGCTTCCATGCCACAAGAGCAATGCTGTGCATTCAAAGTAAATAAGAATAAAGGAGCTTTGTTTGGATGGTGGTTTATAATTCTTATATCCCACCAAAAATTACATCTGTATACTAAATCTATGTCATATGGGTAACACTTTATTTTAAGGACCAATTCTCACTATTAACTAGCTGCTTATTAGCATGCATATTACTAGCATATTGGCTGTATATTGGTATTGAGACACATATTAATGCATTATTCTGCATGACCATATTTTAGATACCTTTATCCACCCCATACCTGAACTTAACAACCAACTTAATATTAATAGGCAGTAAATTAGGAGTTTATTGAGTGTTACCGTCATTGATGTATTTTATTATTTTTTTACAGGATGTTTTTAAATATAAATGGTATTGTTAAAGGAAAATATACCAGTAGTCAATATTAGAAGGTTATAGACAGTTGATAAACTGCTGTAGAACAAAGTATCTTTACAAGGCACAGGCTTCATTAAAAGCCTCACTGAGACTTAAAATCTTAGCAGTCCCTGATCTGTCAAAATGCCCTTTAATTGGTGTGAGAAAACAAGCGGCCACAGTTGTTTTATTTCTGACTGCAGTTGCCGACGTGCACCGGGCATGCTAACATGACCCCCGGAGGATTACAGTAAATGTAATTAAACTTCTTTTTCTCTAACCCTCTTTGGCTGGTATGGTAAGCTAAAATGTGTTTTGTTTTGTTTTTTAAATGTGGGTTCTGTACCTAACTAAACTCATAACACTAAATAATTAAAGGACAAGTTGTTGTAAATAAAGATGATTTTAAGGATGTCAGATTGCTTTACGTCACTGCAGTAGCATCCTTGTTTTGCTATCATCACACCATTTGGTACACTCTTTCATCCACAGATTGTTCCCTCTTTAAGCGAAACCCTCCTGTCGTCCCATTGGTCAGAATCTTGCCACACCCACTCTTCATCCAGACAGTCTGTGTCCGGGTCTGAGGTTCGAGTGAGTCATTCAGAGGCCCACGGTTGCAGGTAATCAGCTGAAGCTGCTGCATAATTCTTAGGAGGAGTTGTGTTCTGCTCTCCTCTTCCGTGAGCACGGCGTGTTGTTGTTTTGTTTTCTCTGAGCAGCTCTTTGATGCCATATCCTCTTACAGTTGCTCAATCCCAGCAGCCATGTTTCATAAACATCCAACGGAAAACATCCTCTGCATTTGAAATGTAGATGCTTTCTCTGCCTGCCTCTCTGCATACCGTACTTGCCCTCTCACATTCTCTCCCCGACGCTTTTTCGCAGCAGAGGTGTTGGGTTTCTCTCCACTGCCTTTGATACGTTCGAACAGCTATCCGATCAAGCCTCTGCGTTTTGGGTGTCAGGTGTAATCTGTGGCAACAACAATGCGAGCGAGGCCTCATTCCCCATTTGCTCCTCATTAGGATGATATCAGTGAGGTGCTGGATCCAAATTAGCTGTTTTGTTATGCTGCAATAGTACATGCAATGGCCTCTCATAATACATCTAGGAAGCTGAGGAAAATAACAGCCTATCACAGTACTCGAGTTGTTGATAATGTTTGAAATTTAATTATGTCATTTTAATTGAATAATAAATATACAGAAACCATTCAGAATTATATGCCATGTTAAGTGACTCTTGCTCTTATAGCTAAAAATGCTCTTAGAGAAGGAGTACATCCTATGAGGCTGGAATTCTCCATAGACATTTCCTAAAGTCTGTTTCCTCACACCTGGTTGGTTGTTTGAGCGCGTCTCGCTCTAGGTATCTGTCCATATGCCTCTGAGGTACTTCTCTATTGTGTGTGTGTGTGTGTGTGTGTGTGTGCGTGTGTGTGTGTGCATCTATTTCCCAGTTGTAGCATTCAAGCATTTGACTTTTGTTGCTTGGGGCCCAGGCATTATTTGCTGATGATCTGTTTGCATAACCCTCTTCCTCGCCTCCATTCTCCCTCAGGGAGGATGTATTTTAGTGTGACACACTGGTATCTGCAGGTGTGCTCACCTTTCATTTCCCATAAGCATCTGTAACCCAGAGAAATGTGGTTCCACCCTCGCAATAAAAATATAGCTGTGAGATCAAAGAGTCACTCGTCTCACCTGTGCTTACTCTCTAGACCCATCACTACAAAACCAGGAAGATGTCGCCAGAGTTCCATTGTTAGTCATATTAGACTGTACTTAAAATGAATTTCACCTTCATGTTAATCACTAGATCGCTCTCTTTCTTCTGCAAAAAAAAAAGGGTGTAAGTGTGTGTGTGTGGTGGTGGTTGTTGTTTATTTTTTTCTTTCAAAATATCTTCTTTTGTATATCAATATTATGATTGGGCCATATATATATATATATACCAAATAAATAATAACCAATAAATAATTGGGCGAAGTATGTCAATATTATGATTGGGTCTTATTATTATTATTATATTTTTTAATTAAACTAATTTATTTATTTATTTATTGGGTAAAATATGTCAAATTACGATTGTGCAAAAAATTGAACATTTATTTATTTATTCTTTCTTTCTTTTTTGGGTGAAGTATGTCAATATTATGATTTAGTTTTTTTATGAAAAAACAAAAAATATTTTTAAAAATGTTTTTATTTATTTGTTTATTTATTTTGACTGAAGGGTGTCAGTCCGTTTTATTACTCAATACATTTTTCATTTCAATGAGCAATGCTATTTTTTTAATATTATGATAATTAAGCACAGCAACCCACTATCAAAACATTGCTCATCGTCTCAGACATATTTGTTTCCCTGTAGCCTGTTAATGAAGGCAAAAGAGCAATGTGTGTGCAGTGAGTGTAACCCATGAAGTGTGTCCCTATGCAGATGAGATGCTCTTCAGACAACATCAGTGTGTGAGCAGCACACCGTGTAATGACTGTAGCAGGGCCTCGGTTCTCATAGCTTAACACGGCACACTCACCACGCACCTATATTTGCCAACGCTGGGAGGATCTGTTGAAAAGCAGAGCCGGCGTCTGAATATTTTGAGTGAGGGGGAAGGAGGGAAAGTTAAGAGGGCCGTCCATGCGGGAGACAGTAGAGGTGCGCAGAGGTGAAGGCTGCGCTTCCGTCCTTGAGGGAGCCCATTTAAACAGCGCTTTGAAAGTGAAGCTAGACAGCACCGGGAGTCATCTCTCTGACTGGTGCTGTGAGCAAGAGAGCACAGAGAAAGAGAGAGAAAGATTGAGGTGGTTGGGGTGTTTTCGTAGGCCGAATTTCCTGCTGTAAATATTCACCGAATGCTTGTTTTCCTTACCTTTCCTTCTGTGTGTGTTCCTTTTGTGTGTGTTTCTCTTTATTTTGCACAGGTCCTGATGGAGAGAGAGAGAGAGGGAGTGGGAGGGAGACAGAACTAGAGAGAGGACGAGGGAAAGCCCGTAATGCTGTAATGCCCATTAGCGAGATTTCACGCACTCTCTCTGATCTGACTCACTGACAGAAGCCTCTAAGAGACAATAATGAGAATGTTTGGCAGGATTCTGGATGTGTGTGTGTGCATCAGTGCCTAGGTGAATGCAGTTTTTATGTGCTCCGCTCATCAGCTGTGACAGAAAATATTTGATATGATGCATGCACCCACACATATTCTCCTCACACAGTATTGTTCTTTGACAAAAAAGAAAAAAATCCCCATCAGATGCACATTTTTCAAGTCAAACGTATTGAGGGTTGATTTTAGGGATGTATATTAAAAATTATGGCTGAAATCAATAAGTATTAAATTTTTTGGTTATAACCAATACATGGAAAATAAATTGTTCTAAATATTAAAAATGCTACATGGGAATTTATGCAGTAAACATTACTGTAACATTATAATTTAAAGTATCACTTTATTTTAAGGTGTCCTTGTTACACATTACATGTACTTACTATTATTATAACAATAAATTATGCATAATTACATGCAAGTAACCCTAAACCTAACCCTAACCATAGATTAAGTGCATGTAGTTAATTAATATTCCTCAGTACTTACAGTAAATGAATGATTACACTGTAACAAGGACACCTTAAAATAAAGTGTAACCTAATTTATAATATAAAAAATGAATATTAAATGTATTTATTAAATATTACAAAGGCATGCAGTTAAAAAAAAATAATGTTGTGACTGGATAAATGATTTGTAACTTTTATTAAAAATAACAATTGTCAATTTTGATTTCATGGGAACTTTATTATCAGCTATTGATAACCAATATAATGCCACAATAGTATGTGTTCGTAGTTGATTCACTCTAGTTGTGAAAACTAAAAGGAATCAAATTGTGCTTCCAGTAGATCAAGCTTGTTTACTCCTTAACGTTTTTAAAATGTTGAAACCCAGCTTTAGATTGCGTTGAAAACGACATATCTGTCCTCATTATGAAATATTAACAGTGTGCTCCTTTAATTCCTTAAGTGGCAAAAATGACTAAAAACACCCATCCGCTGCTTTCTCTCTCTCTCACGCTCTCTCATTTTATTTTACACAAATTAGCTTTGGTCCTGGAGGGCAAAATGACAAGAGGTTACTGGGAGACTATGTGTTTAATTAATTGAAAAATGCTCAAATTGCTTTTACAGTTGTTATTGGAGGTGAAAAAATGGAATCCATGTTGCCAGTACTCAGGCGTAATTAGCTCCTGAGGGAGTTGAATATTTAGCATTAGCAATGTTGCTGCACTTAGGACACAAATTTCTATTTTGATAATGAAGGGCCGGGGCTGTCGTTGAGGACAGCTGTAGTTTGAGAGGGTGGGGGTGTTGAGGGTTTGGAGGTCCTGTGCAAAGGAGAGAGACACCCTGTCTGCTCTCTCTCTCTCTCTGTGTCTGTGTGTGTGTATGTGAAGAATATGGCAGCAAGGGCTCCCAGGGGCCACACATTACCCAAAGTATTTAAGTTTCCAATTAAACTGAGAACCAGCTACCAGTGCAACAAGCTTGGAAAGAGCCAATGAGATTCCACACACATCTCAGGGAAACTACGGCCCATAGAAGTGGCGGGGAAAATAGGAGAAAATCCTTTGTTTATTCAAACTTTAACTTTATTTAGACTTCTTTTTTTTCCAGTACAGAGATGGTTGGGAGGGAGAGGAGGTGAGAGGGAGTGTGAAGAGAAAGAGAGAAGGGAAGGGAGAATACAAGACTTTAATGATCTGCTGTGGAGAATCAGTGTGGAGTCCTTGGAGACTGCTGGGCTAGTTTGAAGCAGCATGGTCTCATTTGGTTTGGACTGAGTGTGGCAGTCCAACTGAGCTCTTATACCATGCTGTCTAAATGCCTGCCTGCTACTGCCTCTAACTGCCCGTGTGTGTGTGTGTGTGTGTGTGTGTGTGTGTGTGGACATATGTCATGTGGATTGCATAGAGGACGTGTGAAAGAATAAGTCTGCTCTGTTAAGTCCCCTTGTTAAACCATAATAATTTCCACCGTAGTCAATTACACATTCCCCATGTGTTTAATAGTCAGTTTTCTCTCACCATCCGTTATGTTTGGCAGTACAGAAAGTGCTCATACAGTCTTTCTCATTTATTTTTGTTATAGGCTAAGCTGACAAATCACCTCAAAATATTCTGCGTTGCTCCATTCAGATTTCGAATGTTTGATAAACTGATGTTTTTATAATTATTGTTAATTCCTGCTTTAAAAATTCTGCGTATATATTCAAATCATCTGCTTTCTAGGTTTACTGATTGTTATAGACCAAATAAAATCTCTCTGAGCGGCTTTCAGATGACACACAAAACATGAACAAATAATATAATAATATGCATAGCACCTACAATTTAGTGTTGGTTTTCAGTTTTTAAACTATATTCAACAATACATTTCAGTATCAAAATATATTTTTAATTTAAAGAATAAAAATGCATTATGTCTGCCATCTTGGAATTATTATTTTACTGATGATTACTTGATGATCAATGATTCATGTGTAAGTGGCTCTGAGGGGGCTGCGGTCTTTAACCTTTAATAAACAACACCCTTCAATAAACTCTGCAATCATAAAATTTAGATGCCTATGCTTTAAGGGACATTCTGTCATCGTTTAGGCTACGCTTCATGTCATTCCAAATCTACATGACTTCCTTTCTTCTATGGAAGGGAAAGAAAAGTATATTGGTGACAATTTTGTTCCAGATGTACTGACTTTTTCTTTAATTAAAAAAAAAAATAAAAACACGTTTGTCACAGTATATTCCTCCTTTGTGTTCCACAGATGATGAGTTGTCCTACAGTTTTGGAATGACATAAAGGCTGAGTAAATAATGAAAGAGTTTTTATTTTAATGTGAACTGTCCCTTTAATTGAGAAAATATAGCTAAATGACTGTCCTGTTACATCCTAGACACCATGCCCATTGTACAGAAAATATGCTAATTGGGGCAATGGGAGAAACTGAGACATGGGGTTATTTAATTTCCCAGGGTGCACTGGGCTTAGCGGAGATGACAGAGAGGCTGAGGCAGAGTGTAACGGGAGCTTCACCGCAGCAGCCCTGCTCTGGGCTTCCAACCGACAGAGGAGCACCGTGAGAAAGAGAGACGGAGAGAGAGAGAGAGAAAAAGAAAGAGGAGGAAAGTAGACCTCTGAGCTGCGACTCTTGTTCTGTAAAGCACACATCATTAAATGATATAATGTTACTGTCAGTTTGTCATGCAATAGTGTCAACGAAAAAACTTTACAAGACTAGTGCCAAAAATTAAGAGATTGAGAGGGAGAGACAAACAGGTTGTTGCCAATCATTCATCATTGTCACACTTCCTCTCTCCTCTCTTGACAGACTTGGTCTTTTTGTGTGTGCTACCCACAATTCCTTGTGACATTTGTTGTGTGAAGATTACTCACTGGCCCGTAGCTTAGTGTAGCACAACAGCGATGGTTTTAAAGACACAGAGTTGGCGCTGTCCCAGCCTCGACACCTCACACACAAACTGTGCCTCCTGTCAACCCCCACAGGCACCTATTGTGGCGAATCAGTGACCGTACCATTCCTTCTTTCTGCTCTTTACCAACAAATGATAAACTAAGTGGAAAAAAGACAGAATGGAATGAAGAAGAAAAGAAGATCCAGAGCATGTTGCCTTTTGGCTGAAGTCGTTGAGGACAATGCAAGTGCTGGACCATCATTTTCAAATGCACTGAAAAGCAGAGTACTGACAAGTTTCATCAAATAGACATTTCATTATTATATTTCTTGCAACACAATGCTTCAGTGAAAATGAATGTAATGTTTAAATAGAAAAGCAACATAGTAATAACTATTCAGTGCTGCCTTTACATGCTTTTTGATTAAGTATGTCATGTTAAAGTGTTCAGTCCTGATGATAGTTGCTGTATCATTTGGTTCCGAATAGCACCTGTCTCTTTTAACAGATTAAAAATAGTGGTGAATTCTGACTGAATTAAATTTTCATTATATTTATTACAATTGTTTTAAATGTATTCAAATATATTGCTAACATTGTATAATACAGTAGATGTTTTACTAGCATTTTTTCTTAACAGCTTAGAAAATAAATAAATATTATATATTAAAATACATTTTATATTATATTTATATTAAATGATGTATTATATTAAAATAATACATGCAGCCTTATTTGGATCCAAATAGCACCTGTCTCTTGTAACAGATTAACAATAATTGTGAATTTTGATTTAATTAAATTTTAATTATATTCATTATAATTGTTTTAAAATTATTAAAATGTATTGCTAATGTAGCATAATACTGTAGATATTTTACCAGCGTTTTCCCTTAACATATTAAATATATTTTCTATTTTTAATGTATAATAAAATATTTTT